>JAPPVO010005926.1:0-16441 GCA_030407325.1 Camellia japonica | reverse complement strand
TTTAATTTTTAGAAGATTGAACGTTATATTTAAAGATTATCTAAAATGGTCATGATTTTGAAATTCTATATATATTGTTATATTGAAAAGTTTGCCTATTTTATAATTTGTGTTTTCTTCTACTACTTGCCACTTCACTTTGGTGAGGCGCGCCTCGTGCCTAGGCTATAGGAGACCTTATCGCCTCGGTGTGCCTAGAGCCTTTTAAAACATTGGACCACCACCACCACTAGCCACCTCCATGAACACCCACTGCTCTGCTACCCCCGTTCCATAGCTCAACAATCTTTTCAATGACCCCAAACATTCAATCGACAAAACAGACAAGGGTTTTGTGATCGAGACAACAGAACTAGTCTGACAACTTTTTGCAGTCAGGAGCAGTGGTAAAACTGAGAATTACCACGTTAACACAGGCGACTTTTGCTGAAAAATGTCAGAACCAGTGATGATCAGTGTAGATTGCTTCACAGATGAAATCATACTCATCTCACACGAAGATCAATGGGTTTTGTCACAAATTTCCAAACAAACAAAGTGACACAAAATGATTTGAACTTGAGAGATCTGTCGACTAGGAATCATAAATCATAAACAAAGAAACCTAGTCCTCACGATGTTGTAAAAGGAAGAACATTGTTTCTGAGTTTGTACACTAAAAATCATAAATTCAAAGACTGAAAAAATGAACTGGACTTTGGATGGAGGCAGCAGAGGGTTTGGGGTGGTCCGGAGGGAGGAGGGGGAAAAGAGGGGAAGGGACAGAGTGGGGAGGTGCTGCTATGTCGAGGAGTGCTGTGGTGGCGGGCTCACATGGAGGTGGAGGTGGCAGCAGACCAGCAGTGGTTAGTGGGGGTGACTGATGGGCTAGGGTTAGGCTTTGAAAGTTAGAGAAGATAAGGGTATTTTTGGTATTATTTGAAAATTAATGTTGTGAATTGAGAAAAATCAAAATTTTCAAATTGATTGTGGTGTGCACTAAGTAAATAGTGTGAATTGAGAGAATTTGAGGTGTGCATATAGATTCCCCATTTAGAGACCATGAGAGTTGCATATAGCCTCCCCGGCATCTTCACATTTTCATCTTCTCTCATAATATAGCCTCCATGGCATCCTCACATCTTCATCTTCTCATTGACTCTTCAAATGCTTTCTGTCTTGAATTTTCAGCATCTATGATGGTATGCTTGGGAAGGAGGGGGAGAGGAGGTGATGCAGGACGATTTGGGCAGCAGCAAATATGGGTTTCTGGGGCTGATTTTCATTAGGTTTTATAGCCGAAATCGCAATAAGAATATAGGGTTTCGAAGGGTTTGTATTGTTTGGGATAAGAGTTTAAGTATAAAAAAATGAGATTGTGGCACTGTTTTAGGGGCTGTTATGAGGCTGTAAACAGTGACTCGTGAACAGTAAATTGTAACAGGAGAGAAGAAGAAGAAAGAAGCTGTAAACAGCGACTCGTGAACAGTAAATTGTAACAGAAGAAGAGAAGAAAGAAGAAGACAAATCTAGGAATCACACCTAGAATTCCTTAGGCATCACACTTCGGGTTTGATTGCATCACACAATCTATAAGAAGCTTCAAAAGCTCTGAAAATTCTCTAAAAATATCAATTTTATTAAATTATAAGAATTACATGGTTTCATATAGAATTAGAAGACTTCCTAAACCATCTGTAACCAAAAAAGGAAACTATTATAATATGTTTGACTCTCAAAACTAATCTAAGACTAAGTAAGAAACAGAACAAAGACCAATCAAATAACATAACCAAAAAATGAAACTATCATAATATCTTGGACTTTTAAAACTAATCTAAGACCAAATAAGAAACAAAACAAAGACTAATTAAATTACTTAACCCACAAAACGACCCATGAGCAACCCACACAACCCATATTTGGAAATTTTGAAAATTATCAAAATACCCCTAACCTTAAAAATGCTAAAAATCATAAAAATAATAATAAAATAACTCTAACAATACTAGAAATATAATTATACGTGGTTATTATCGGTTTCTCTTTAAAATCATGCCAAGTTCCAAATGTCGCCTCTACTTTGAATTTACTCTTTCTTGAGCTTCTTATACTCTACATCAGGAGGGGAAGGGAAGGGGTGAGGGAGGTGTTGTGATGGCAAGGAGTGGTGTGGTGGCAGGCTCGCATGTAGGTGGAAGTGGCAGCGGTGGGTGGTGGGGTTGGCTGATGGGCAAGGGTTAGGATTTGAAAGTTGGAGAAGATAAGGTAGTTTTGGTATTATTTGAAAATTAATGGTGTGAATCGAGAAAAATAAAAAATAAAAAAAAAATAATAATAATAATAATAATTCATATTGATTGTGGTGTGGACTAAGTAAATGGTGTGAACTGAGAGAATTTGAGGTGTGCAAATAGCTCTCTTTAGAGACTTAGAGTGACTAGTATATTTTATCATGCTTTATCTTGCGTATAACCTCCATGGCATCTTCTTCACATTTCCATTGCCTCACTGACTCTTCAAATGCTTTTTGCTTTGAATTTTCAGCATTTATCATAGTGTGCTCTAGTTTATCATATATATCAAAAGTACTTTGTTTGTTGGAGTTTCCTTCCCAAAAAATTCATAAACATTACAAACTAATTAAAAAAATTTAACTAGGAAGGCTTGGAAATTCACTAGAGAGAGTTCAATCAAGTCCAGAGTGCTAGATATGAAAACTTCTCAAATCAAGATCAGTCTTCTACAACTCATTTGTCATGTAAATATTTTAATAAGTGCACCATTTCTAATTCATATAGGCTCAACCCACAGCAGTAAAAGTATTGAGAGTAGATATGATTGACTAATGCTCCGTTTGTTTGGGCAGAAAGCATTTTCTAATGGAAAACATTTGCTACGGAAAACTTTTTCCAGAAAGTTTTCCGGAAAAAGTATTTTTCTATGTTTGGTGGTGGAGGTGGTGGTGGTGGAACGGTGGTCGTGGACGTGGTGGGGACGACAGTGGTGGTGATGGCAACGGTGACGGTGATGGTGATGGTGGGCGGTGGCGGTGGCGGAGGCGGAGGCGGAGGCGGAGGCAGTGGTAGTGTGGTGGTGGACGTGAGAGTTGCGGTGGTGGTGTAGTGACAATAGTAAACTTTTAGTCTAGAAAACGTTTTCCGTCTTTTAAAAGTGAAAAATATTTTTTGCCCAAATAGGCTTGTTTTCCATGTTTTCCATTGACCATGGAAAATGTTTTCCATTGATGAATTATACCAAACACCAGAAAATACCAAAATAAAATAAAATAAAATAAAATAAAATTCCAGAAAATGTTTTTTGTCCAAACAAACAGAGCGTAAATGATTATCTAATATAAAACAGTGCTATATACCAGCAAAATAATAGATGTTGAACAATCAAGCTGGCCTTGGGACTTGTCCAGTGAGGATAAAGGTGAATCATCCCCTTTTATCTCATCCATTGACAAGGGGTTTAGTTCTAAAGTACCAACCACTGTGTCTATTGACTTAGGTAACTGCACCAAAACCTGAGAAGTGAACCCCCTTGACATTCCCACCAGTTCATCAGTATCTTCATCTGCATCTTCATGACACTGCAGCAGATTTGTGCCACTGCTACTCGTTGAAGAAGACAATGTCACGATGCTTCCCACATCATACCTTCAAAAAGAAAAATAGTTAGGGTTAGCCTCAGTTGAGATTTATCTCCATGTTCAACAGAATGTGATGTTGTATTTAACTCTGCAAAACAATCTCTGCATCAGTGACATTTTCTATGCTCCCAGGATTTGTCAATGTGATACAAGTGACAGTAGCATACTGTAAGATGACAACATAAGAAATGAAAGTGAAAACTAAACTACTAATCAATAATCAGTTTTAATGACTTAAATTTCTTGATGAGGTTGTGTAGTAATGATTAAGTCCACAAGACTGATTCATTGTTCAAGGACTCCTTGTCCTCTCTTTGTTTCATGCCGTTTTTATTAATAAAACTTCCTTTGTTGATGCTCAAAAAAGAGTCCGCAAGTCTGATTGACAGAACAAACTATGTCTTAGAAGGCTTTCCAAGTCTATGGGAAAGCAACCATACAGTTGGAAAATTAACCAACAGAAGACATAAGATGACCAAACCAGATCTTATTCTGCTGGGGACCAGAACTGTAATAGAAGAAGTGTGTAATGACATCAACTCGATCAAAGCCTGGATGTGTGCTACTGCACGTTGCAGTAACAAAAGTCCAGTTCTGTATGCATGTGGTGTTCTTCTAGGGAGAATTTTAATTGTCACTACCTTGAATACACTTTAGATAAAACGAGGCAGTTGAGGTGTGCTGTCACAGAGATGATTGACTTTAGGTCAACCAGTGTACATACATAGTAATTGATCAGACCTTGCGGATCATGAACGTACTACCAATGCCACTATTGAACAGACCATAGACTAGAAATGAGAATGATGCCAACACTACGAATAATAATTAACAATACACGATGAAATTTAAATACTCAATGTGTACAATCCAAAAAAATTTTGATCAATTAGCCAATTGAACAAGCATTACATGGACTGCATGAACCATAAAATCAATTTCTAGGGAGCGAAAGATCAATTTGACGAAGATGTTTCTTGGGTATCTCCCCACCTCCTAATACGTGTCAACAACCAAAAGGTCGAAATGCTCAAGTCCCAACTAATTGAGGTCAACCCCAAGAACCCCTTTTCACCATTATCCGTTACATTGTGGGCCAAGCAAAACACTGTAAGCATATTTTAGTTTAAAAAGATAAATACATATTTAAAATGCCCAAATACCTTGTATATATGAGGCATCCATTGCAAACGAACCAAATATGACAGGACACTGGTGCTTGCTGGGACACAAAGGTTGCTTTCTTGGACTTGGGCTCTGACAGTTTCCTAATAGTTACATTTGATGAGTTTGGGTTAGTAATACGGAACATGACAAAATAGAACAAATATGTGAAGTTTCTTGTCTTAAACAGGCACGTAGGCATTAATGTTTGTGATTTCCCAGCAAGATTATTGAAATTCACCATAACCTATGCCAATAAATATGCCAACAACCTAATGTGTTATGAGGAACGCGCCAGCATACTTTACATCCCTACAGAACTTATTTATGATCTTCTGTTTTTTACTGTTAGTTAAAAGATATTGAGTAACTGTCGTGGATGTTTCATACTTTGAATAGTGCTTATCTGCTGCGGCTCCCATGACAAGCCATCTGATATCATGCTGAGAAATAATTTGTACAATTCCTTTTTCAACATTGTCCAATTCCATCCATACTGTACCTGCCTGCACCTGAAGAGGCAAACCATAAATCATTGGAAGAATAGCTACAGATTTATTTCAGGAGTTTCAAGTTGTACTTCATTTGACTCTGAACCCTTGTATAAATAAGAATATTAACAAGTTTAATGAACTTCTAACCATAAAAATTTGATCATGTTTTCTATAATTCAAACATTCCCCGCCCTTAAAAATAATTACAGGTCGCTATTACATAGTTAATAACAATGCAGTACACTTCAGCAGCAAAGCCATTTTGGTGGAAGGTAATGGGAAAAACAATACCCCTACTTGGGCTAGAATGAGAAGGTATCGATTTAGAAGCTTGTGCATCTTTTGCTGTTCAAGTTCTCGACAGGCCTGGACTGCCTGTTGTTTCAGTTTGTTGGCTGAGAACTTTCCATCTACTGCAAATAAGCAAAGAAAATAGGCATATTAGTTTTTTTTTTTTTTTTTGAATGCATTACTAGAGTCATCAAAATAAGATAGATGCGACCAAAAAAAAAAAAAATTAAAAAAAAAACAAATGAGAATTAAAATAACTGTTTACGCCGTTCCTTCAAAGTGCCTGCTCTTTTTCTCTTTTAGCACCAGAAAATTTGGAAAATTGCTCACTTATAAGCATGTTTTCACTAAAAACTGCATTACATTCTTTACCTCATTCATTTGAATTCAATCTGGTTGACAGGGATCTTGAACAAATAATGAAAATGTTGGTTGTTTATTTTCCAATTTAAACATGCAACCATCACAGCACTAAGTAAGTTATGCCGGTAGCTTGTGCACCACTTTCTAAAAAATTTGACAGAATTGGGTCCAATTCTTTTTGATTATATTCAACAAAAATGTATCTCATTTCTATAATAATTAGATAAATGGAATGCAAACTTTGATTGTTATGAATTCTAATCCAGACCCAAAATTCCATCTACAATAGCAGTACGAATTTCAATCTGGAACATGACAAATTAGAAGATTTTAACTCCCATAAAAGTATTGATTTCACAAACCAATTAACCTCCAAAAATGAACCAATTAACTAGAATTTGGTTCAAGTATGTGTACATAAATTATTATGAATAGAATTCACAAACTTACAGAGAGTGACTAAATGCGCGGGCTCATGAACATGAAGAAGACATATTTTCTTCCCGGGAAAGCTCTTCACTGCCCACAACAGCGTTGATTTGCTTTCCTTCACATTCTTTCCCACCGCCACGAATATTGTGTCTTGGCTCTCAAGCTCAATCTCGTCCTCACCACCCCCCATCTACTCCAAAGCTACAAAACACTCCTAATGAACAAAACCTTCATATATATGTACATATATATACCATGGAAATTTCAAATTCTATGATCATATACCCCAATTGGATGTAATTGAAACCCTAGTTCTTGTTCACGGCAGAGGATTGATTGTGAGTTTGGAGACTGACTGGATACTGAAGACGATGATGATGATGATGATGATGAGGCCGGCTGATCAATGGGTGTGTTATTATTCGTATATAGAATTGACAAGATGAACCACTTTTTAGCAAAGTCTCATTTACTAGTAGGAAAAATAGGGTTTGCGGTCAATTCCATTCTACTTTTCCATCATAAAACTAAAGAAAGAAAAGTATGGACGAAAAACTGAAAACTTTCGCTCACTTTCTTTATCCTTTCTCTTTCACCTTCTCTCCACATATTTCCTTTTCTTTTCTTTTCTATTGTCCCTTTTCGTTTGGGCATATTATGCTTTTCCCTCATAATTTAATTTAAATTTGAAAAAAATCAAAAAAAAAAATATATATATATATTCAAAATTTGAACTGTATAATAAAATAAATTTTGGGGTTTTAATTTTTCTATTTGTTTTAATATGAATTATCCGTCTATTTTCATTAAGTAATTAAACTCAATATAAATATATATAAAATGTCTAAAATAGTCTTTTTTTTTTTTATTGAGTTTAATAACTAAAATATATTTTTTCTGTGATGACTTAAATTGAAAGCAAATAAAAAAAATTTAAATTTAAATTGACAAAATTAATAACTTAATTTTATTTTATTATAAAAGTTAAACTTTGAGATTTTTTTATAATTTCTTCTTTACAATTTGTTTTAGTTCTAATTATTTTAATTTGAATAATATTAATTTCAGATTTTAAGTTTAATTTTAATTTAGCAGTTAAAATAAAACTAACAATTTTAAGTCAAATTAAAATTGGATTTAAACTTTGGAAAGTGATCCGATGTATTGCATGTAACTTATAAATTCGTAAAAATTTATGTAATTTCGAGGTACGATTGCATACGATATTCATTGCATACTAGAAACAAATTTGGTTAAACTCTAGAGTGAACATTGTTCAAATTAAAGTTAAAACACAAAATCTTAAATCAAATTAAATTAGATTTAAACTTGTCAAATTTTGGATGAAATTAAAGAGATAAAAATATATAATTTATGCTTCTCATTTTAATACTAGTGTATGCTCGTGCCTTTATGTTGGGATCAAAATTCAATGGTAATTTATATGTATCATGTTGAAATTTATGGAGTCTATGTCATTTTTTGATAAAGATACTGAAAAATATTTGAAGTATTATTCTTCTTAAAGAACTTATAAAGAATTAGCCTCTTTAATTCTACATCATTAGAGGTGGAATTAGAAGATGAAATACACATTGTTTAATTTCATTTTTAGACTTTATTTATTTTTTAATAATAAGAATTAATTTGAAAAAAAAATAAAGCTCAAACAAATATTTTCAAATTTTTTAAAATTATTTATGACTCCAAAAATAAAAAAATCTTATGAAAATTATTAGAAAGTATTTTAAAATTTTAAAATTCAAATTTTAAAAAAATTATTTATGATTCCAAAAATAAAAATCTTATAAAAATTTTAAAATTTAATATAATAACTTTCTAATTTACTCTCAATGATTTAACACAAATCAAACTTTAACATAGAAAATAAGATCAACTTGATCGTTGAGTACAAACAAAACAAATCCATGAAATCATAAATATGACTGGCACTCTGTTTTTGGTCGACGGAGCAATCCTCCGAAGTGACTCTTTTTCGTCGAACAAAAACTCCTAGAACCTTCGCTTGGTCATATGGGTCAGCATGGTTTCCCAGATCATAATTTTGTCCTTACCTGTAATTTATCAATATAGACCTTGCCATGATATATATTAATATGTATTTGCATGTTTGAGCGAAACAAAAAGAAAAATAAAAGGGAATTTGGTCAAAATTTACTCATAATAAAATTTTAATGTAAGGGTGGGCGCGGGTCGGTTGCGGCCACAAAACCTCCAATCCGCCATCCGTCCGCTAGATTGGCGGATTGGAGAAAATCAATCCACATCCGTCCGCCAATCCGGCGGATGCGGATTGAGCGGATTGGCGGTTTGGCGGATGGATGCGAATCAGTTTGGCGGTTTAAAATTTTATAAATTTTCAACATAATTCAACTTGTGCACTTCCTTAAAAAAATATATATATATTACAGTCAATAACTTAAAAAAGTATTACAATTACTGCATGCCTCATCCAAAGAAAGAAAGTTTGAAACTTTAGAATATCACAATCACTACATGCCTCATTCATATATTACAATCACAGCATGCTTCATTCACATAGAGTATTACAATCTGTGGTTCTTAAAATATAAAAACAATTCAAACCACCAAAACCATGAACAAAGCAGTAGTAGGGATTGTATGTCTCTGTATTGTTACATCTATATATATTTTTGAAAACAAAAACCAACCAGCATATATATCATATTTTCTATTTATTATTTTTAGAATTAGATTTAAAAACAAAAAAATATAGATAAATAATATGTTTATTTTTTTCAATTCAAAAAATATATTCAAGTTGAAAACTTTTTTTCAACAGAATATTTAAACTCTTTTTCAATTGAAAACACAAACAGAATATTTAAACAAATTGAAAACACAAAGTCTTATAAATTACTAGGGGTGTTCGCGGTTTGGCGGTTCGGTTGCGGCCAAAAGAACCTTCAATCCGCCATCCGTCCGCCAAATTGGCGGATTGGAGAAAATCAATCCGCAACCGTCCGCTCGTAATCACGCATCCGTCCAAAATGCGGCGGATCGGTTTGGTTCGGTCGGTTTTGGCGGATCGGTATATCCGCTGCCCACCCCTATTTTAATGTATTAACGATAAACATAAAAAAAAAAAAAATCAAAAATTCAACAAATATCATTATTATCAAAATATTAAACTTTAAAATAATATAACTTTGGGAGACTTATTTATAAGTCCTTTTTCATAACCTTATGCTAGGTTAAGTCCTGTGTAATTTCTTATAGAGTCTCAAGTCCTATTTTCATAAGAATGTATTTCACAAGATCCTAATCTTTATACCCCCATTTTCACACCTTCCCTCTCTCGCTCTCTCTCACTCCCAACCACCGAATTGATTTTGAATCACGGAAATACATCTCTAGAAATTGGGTAAGAATGTGTACAGCGGAGATCTCATTTTAGTCGGAGCTTCATGCACTCAGTTGTTGTTTTTTTTTTTTTTTTTTTTTTTTTTTTTTTTATGCATCGCTCTATGTCTGTCTATCCAGCTTTTGTTTCTGTGACTTGGTAGTCAATGGCTTTGTAAAAATCTGGAAGTTTTTTTTTTTTTTTTTATTTGATGTTTGATTTTCATATCTAGGTTTTTGAATTCACGTGTTGACATTAGGGTCCTCTTCATTTTTACTTTTCTTTAGTATAATCCGAAGAATCTTCGAGATTTTCAACTTTACCGAATTTTTTCAAAATTTTGTTGCTTACCTAACTATGTGTCTAAAATGGCGGCTTAGTGTAACAGTCGGGTTTGAGTCACAGAAATTGATTTCCAGAAATGGGGTAAGATTGTCTACGTGTGTTGCGAAACGTAACGTGACACATTACGTTACGTTTATGTAAATGTCACATTACGTTTATATAGGTGTCACGTTACGTTACGTTTATGTAGGTATCACATTACGTTCATATTGGTGTCACGTTACGTTTATATAAGTGTCACGTTACGTTACGTTTACGTAGATATGTCACATTACGTTTATATAGGTGTCACGTTACGTTACGTTTATGTAGATATGTCACATTACGTTTATATAGGTGTCACGTTACGTTACGTTTATGTAGATATGTCACGTTACGTTTATATAGGTGTCATGTTACGTTTATGTAGGTGTCACGTTACGTTTATGTAGGTGTCACGTTACGTTACGTTTATATCAATTTCCTATATATGGTTTTATTACTTATTTATGATATTAACAACTAATATTGAGGGTAAATGTGTCAACAAACTTCCCACAGGACTTATGGGAACATAAGTTTTTTAGTAGGACCATATGTAGCATAAGTCTCCCTAATAGGACTTCTAAATAATTTTCCTTATAACTTTTGATGTAGATGTCGGTTTTTAATAAAATTAATATTTTTAGAATTCTCTCATCAATATTTATCAAATAAGATCTATGTTACTATGAAATTCTTAAAATAAAATAAAATATATTACCATTGAAATTGATGTAAACAGTAATAGTAACATGTTACTCTGTTTAACAATTACTCTATTTGACAGTAGCATGTTACTCTGATTCACAGTAAGAGGTTACTTTGGCAATATTGTCATTTCTAAAATGTTACTCTGACAATATTGTCCAAGAAAGAAAAAAAATATATTTTTTTTACTTTATCCTTACTTAATTATGTATTTTCTCCTTAGGAGGTTTATGAAAAAAAATAAATCGGGCTACCTTTTTCACCAAATAAGGGTCCAATGGAGGGGTTTTGACTAAATTTTCCAAAAATAAATGCTCTGAAGCTTTTTGTTCTCAGAAATAGAAAGAATAGAAAATAGAAGTGAGAATGCATATGATTCAATTTTTGTTCTCAGAGTTACAAAAACAAGAAATAAAAATAAGCCACAAATTCAATTGCCTCAATATTTTATACAGATTGAAAATCCCAATAAACCTAATAGAAAACCCTAGATCATATCTCTTTTAAATCCTTCAATGTCAATTTAAACCCTAGATCATATCACTTTTTGTACAATAAAACCATTTTAAACCCATTTTGGAATTAATGTATCAATCTAAAAAGATCAAACCCAGATGATAGAACAGGAAAAAAAAAAAAAAGGGTGACTTTTTGTACAATAAACCCATTTTAAACCCATATGGTATAACTAAAAATATATCAAGAAAAAGAACAGAGAGAGAGGAAAAAAAATATATCACACCCATTTTGGGATCAATGTAAAAAGATCAATTCCAGATTACACCAATCAAACCCAGGAATGTTGCAATAGAGCCAGCAGAATGGTTAGAGTGATGTTGTAACTGAGTTACCGGAGTGAAGTCGACAGTCAGAGTGAGCTCTGATGAAGCCGGAGAGAGAAACGGTTAGAAAAAGAGAGAAAAAAATGTTTAAATAGAGAGAGAGAGAGTGTGTGTGTGTGGAAAGGCGAACGTGGGTTGGTGGGAAAGGCAAACATTTGTGATGCTTAAGAAGAGAAGTGTTTGAGCTGGAACCATCCATCTGTGACGTCCCAAATTTTGGAAACATCGATAATATAATACAATGATATACCAGGGTTTAACCAGCGGATACACAACACTTTTAAGCACAAAATACAAATAATTACACTAAAAGAAAATATTAATAATAGTTATAGATACAATTCTTCTAGCCTTTAAATACAAATCAGTTTCTTGATACAAAAAGATTATCCAAAATACAGGAAATATAAAATCTAATCTCTAAGGCAGACATGGTTCCTCAAAGCTTTTAGGGATTCCATTAAATTAAAGTGCAAAGAAATGCGAGAAACTGAGCGAAACGACATTAATTAAGATTTTAAAGTAATTAATCTATAATTATAGGGTCTAATAATTAATACCAAGATTTTAAAGGTTATTATTAATCTACCGAGATCAATTAGGTTTTACTCAAATTAATCCGCGATGCTTCCCGTTTCTTATAGCGATTCCGGTTTTGCCCCAGCCTTCATTGTGTTCCGAACTCGGGTTTCGGGATTGAATATCGTATCCATGTCTTGTTTTTCCCCTTTGACCCTTGGTGTTGGAGTTTTAGAACTTGTTGGGCGAGTTTGGAAAAGGTTGGTTGTTAGTTGGGTTAGATTGTTGTTACCCAGATTTTGGCCTCTTTGCTCGAGCGAGGCTTCTTGAGCTTAAGCGAGCTTTTTGTAATTTGCTTCTTTGCTCGAGCGAGGTTTCTTGCGCTCGAGCGAGAATTGGGAGTCCTCAGGTTTCTTTCCTAGACACAGAATTTCTGGGAATATGAAGTTCTTCGCTCGAGCAAGGCTTCTTGCACTCGAGCGAGCCTTGTGTTATTTGTTCCTTCGCTCGAGCGAGGCTTCCTGCGCTCGAACGAGGGTGTGCGTCTGTGTAAGACCTAAAGGTTTGTATTCTACGCTCGAGCGAGGCTTTTTGCGCTCAAGCAAGCGTGTGCGTTTGAAAAACTTCTGAAGCTTTGTATTCTATGCTCGAGCGAGGCTTCTTGCGCTCGAGCGAGGTCACTTGTTGTGTCTGGTCACTTGAGCGACAACTCCTTCGCTCGAGCGAAGACCACGTATATCAGTTCGCACCAGAGATATTTTACTTCACTTTTTGATTTCTTTTCATCCCAAAACCCTAATCTGACTCCCTCTCTCTCTACAAATACTCCAAGATCCAAGCACCTTTACACTACTTCCTTCGAGAAAAAGGTAGATCAACTCGTGGATGAGGGCTTGATTATGGTGTTATATAAAAAATAAATGGTGAGATTGGGTCTTGGGAATGATATTGGGAATATGGTAAGGTTTTGCCCTAATTTGTGTTAAATGACTATATTGAATAAATAATGAAATTGACACGGGAAATATGAAATTTGAAGAGTGTATGATTGAATGGTGAAGTTAAATTTGTTAAATCACTCACTTATGGAAATTTGATAACTTATCTATTTGATGGATTGTATATCTATTTAGAAATATCTGTTTTGGGCTATCGGTGGAGGATAACTATGATTGTTGTAGAAACTGCATGATGATTAGGTGAATTGAAACTAATCATTTGAATTATGTCATTGCATATGACGGTTTGATTAAACAATTGAATGTGTGATTTGGTTAGTCATTGTATATGACACTCTTTTAAATACATTGTATATGTATCGTTATTTGGGAAGAAATAGGGGATGGCCTCCATTGAAAATTAAGTTGGCCGGAGTGTCCAGGGTGAAAGTCCCGAAATCATATATATATATATATATATGGGTGCCGGTTCCCTCGGATGTGATTTTGTAAAATGGCATGAAAATGGAAGTGTTTGAATAATGGTTGTTACTGAAGTGTTAATAAATGAGTTGTAGTCTCGTTTTGAATTGTTTAGATAACAATGAACTATATCAATGAATTGATTTGAATAAATGAATAGAAATGGGCTGAGATATAGATGTCGATATTGATTGGTCATGAAAAGGGTGTATGTTGGTTTGCAAGTATTAAACATTTATCTGATGCTGATATCTTAGTTAAATCTCATATATTGTTTAAGCATATCTCCACTGGGCTTTGGCTTACCCTACTTGGGAAACCATTTTCAGGTACAGGTGACATGCCACCTCCAAGGGCATAGTTTGAGAGGACGGGGCTGAAGGCTCTATTTTGTTACCTATATGTTTATATGTTTTCTTCTTAAGTCGAGGGCTTTAATTGTAAAGAGCTTATGACTCTCACTTTTGTTGAAATCAAGTTATCTCTTGGAAAGATGTAAGCCGTAAGGCATTTATTTTGTTGTTATTAATTAGTGTTACATGTTGTAGTTTCAGAATGAATATTTATGAAAGTGTAATGCATGTAATCTCTTTTGTAATATAAACTCTAATGAATGAAAGTGATACATTTCATATTATGCTTATGAATCTCTTGGGTTGATTTATACTAATATTTTGAGGACGTTACAATTCTAAGCGAAAATTCTCTTGTGTTGATTTATACTATATTTTGATTTATACTATATTTTAAGCGAAAATTCAAAGGTTTTATTGAAATAAGCTCAAGGTTAGGGATTTAATGGTAATTACAAAATTTAGTGTCTCTACAATCTATCTTCTTTAAACAAATTTCGTCTTCGAAATTTTAAGCCGTTGAAAAGTTGTGGATAATTTCCTCGCATTCATCATTGTGCTTCCAGGTAGATTCCATCAACGTATTTTGATCATCTAGATCTTTTTTTCTTTTTCTTTTTTTTTTCTTTTTTTTTAACGTCCTTCTCCCTTCTATCCGGAGCCACCTTTATTCTCGTTTTACTAGTAACGTTGTAAATCAAATTTCTTCCCAATTAATGATGTAAGAGAGTGCAAAAAAAAAAAAAATTTCCCTACAATTCTGAACTGCTCGTTGCGTCACTGTAAATACCCCTGATTACCACAAATCAAAGAACGTAATGACACCTAAAGCCTAGAGAACAATCATCAGGATACATTCATAGTGTGTACGTGGACTACTACATCAGGTTCTAGAGACCCTAATTTTTGTGATTACCATTAAATCCCTAACCTTGAGCTTATTTCAATAAAGCCTTTAAATTTTCGCTTAATTGCGTTTTAAACCCTAGAATCGGGAAGCATCGCAGATTAATTCAAGTAAAACCTAATTGATCTCGGTAGATTAATAATCACCTTTAAAACCCTGGTATTAATTATTAGACCCTATAATTATAAATTAATTACTTTAAATCTTAATTCCCGATAATGCCGTTTTCGCTCGGTTTCTCGCCTTTCGTTGCGCTTTAATTTAACGGAATCCCTAAAATCTTTGAGAAACCATGGCTTCCTTAGAGATTAGATTTTATATTTCCTGTATTTTGAATAATCTTTTTGCATCAAGAAATTGATCTGTATTTAAAGACTTGAAGAATTTTATCTGTAACTATTATTAATATTTTCTTTTAGTGTAATTATTTGTATTTTATGCTTAAAAGTGTTGTGTAACCGTTAGTTAAACCCCGGTGTATCATTGTATTATATTATTGATGTTTCCAAAATTTGGGGCGTCACACCATTGATTTGAACCATTGATATACATTTAGGATTCATTTCAACCATTTAAATTAAATGTATCTCTGATACATTTTGAATATTTTCAAAAACTCTTGTACCATAGGTAGAATTGTTTTGACATTAGATTACGTGGACATTCACCCAAAAAGAATAATTGGACAAATGAAGTGTAATGCCCTCAAAATATGACACAAATAAACCATTCATAAGATCTATGAACATAATGAAAATGTTAAACTTTCATTCATCAACGTTTATATTACAAGAAATATTACATGCATTACACTTTCATAAATGTTCATTTTGAAATTACAGCATGTAACACTTATTGATAACTACAAAACAAATGCCCTACAGGCTTACATCTTTCCAAGATATCACTTGGTTACAACAAAAAGAGTCCTAAGCTTTATACACGTAAAGCCCTCGGCTTGAATAAACATTTAACAAGAAAATAATAAAACAAAGCCTCCAGCTCCTAAGTCCTCCCAAGCTACGTCCTTGGAGGAGGCATGTCACCTGTACCTGAAAATAGTTTTCCAAGTAGGGTGAGCCAAAGCCCAGAAGAGATATGCTAACACAACATATGAGGTTTAACTAAGATATAAATGCTAGATAAATGTTCAATATTCATAACCAACTTACATTCTTTCCATGACCATTCAATATAGATATTCGCATCTCAATCTATTTTCATTCATTCATTTCAAGTCAATTCATAAATATAGTTCTTTGTTATCCAAACAACCCAGATGAGACTACAACTCACTGATTCACAGTTCAATGATATCCATTATTCAAACACTTCAACTTTGCCATTTTACGGAATTCTCATCCGAGGGAATCGACACCCATATATACATACAAGATTTCGGGACTTTCACCTTGGACACTCCGGCCAACTTAATTTTAAATGCACTCCGGCCAACTTAATTTTAAATGGAGTTCATCCCCTATCTCCTCCCAAACAATGGAGTACATCACATTTCTTCTCCCAATTAATTATACATATACAATGTATCCAAAACATCG
>JAPPVO010005925.1:0-12603 GCA_030407325.1 Camellia japonica | reverse complement strand
TGTATGTACATTTGCCTTCATGTTCTTAGCATTTTGGCCACTGTTTTGGGCCTATTTGAGAGCTGCCCAAATTGGTTAAGTCCATCCCCGCATGTTATTGCATGCTTGCCTTGTATGTTGTCGCATACTTGTTGCTTATTTGGTGAATTACATGTTGTAGCATGCTAGTTCAATTGTGCCTCGTTGTGTGCTTAATCCATGACATGTTGTTGCATGCTTAGGTTGTAATGCATTTGGCATGCATTCTCTCTTTTAGTTACTTAACATGTTGTCCATGTTGCATCTTGCATGCTTGCATGGTTAAATTACACTTTGCATGCTTGTTAGCTTGCATACTTGTTCACATGCTCATGGTGCATGCCTAGCTTCCATGCCTAGGTTGCATAGCATTAAGCATGCATCTTTTGCCTCTTGAATTGATTATGATAGAGGTTGGAGGCCTTTTGTTTGTTTGGTGTGCATCTCATTTGATATCAAGATGCACAACTTGACTTCTTGGGCCATCATGCATCGATATGCGTGATTGGTGGCCCGAGGGTCGAGTACCATACTCCCCTAAGTCTTAAACATGATACGGAGGGTGGTTGTGCAAACATTTGCTTTGAAATGCATTGCCATGTCTTGTCTGCCCTCTGTTGCAGTCAAAACAGGGTTCTGCAGGCATAGATGGCCGACCGACCACATTGAGTGCCGACTGACCACAAATCTTTGGCTGAGAGCTATATAGATGGTCGGTGATCAATTTATCATGGCCGGTGGTGTTTCCTCTTGGCCGGTGGTCCGCCACAACCTTCAGGGAGCATTCCAGAAGCAACCTTGGGACTTGTGCAGTCTTCAGAGGCATAAAACAGTGTAAACAGAGGCAGCTTGTGCATGGTGGTGGATTTCCGAGCGGAGCCGGGCATGCATGCATTGGACCCTCTTCCCGAGGCTGTTTTACCGCTTTATTAGCTTAGTTAATTTGCTTAACTAGTTAAGTGGTCTGTAACTATTTAATTGGCTTGTTAGTTAGTTAAATTTGTATTATTCTTTTGGCCCCTCCGAGAGAGGGCGAATTTTTTAATAAGCGTGCGTGTGTGTGATTCATGTCTTCCAGCCCTACGTCTTTCTCCCTTTTACTTACCTGCTTTCAATGGTTAGTCTTAGGGCACGTTTCAATTAGCATACTTATGATAGCATGTTTGCATACATTCATTCGTATTGCACGCACCGGGCTCGACGCATCATACTAATTGCATAGTATTTCAATTCCAACTTGAATACGTGTATCGAGTTGTCGCATTTCACACGCCATTCTTAGGGTAGTCGAGCCTATCTTAGTTGCATTTTGCATGCATTGCATTAGCCATTGCTAACATGAACTAGGATCATGCATGATTGCTAACTAGTTTCTTGTTTTGGCTCGGAGTACACTGTGAGTGTTTATGCTTTAGCATCTTGCATGTATGTGAATGTTAACATGACAACAGGCTTGCCATGAGGCTAATTGCTTATGTGATATAACTGCCTGAATGCCTGTGGGTGAAGGTTGGATTATTTGAATTGGGACAATTCATTGAAATCCGTGTTTTAGCCTACTTGCGAGTAGCAAATTTCAAACTATCTTTGTTCCAAACGAGCGGATATGCAATGCTTTGTTCCAAATTAGGCGATCTAGTCTATACTTTTGTGTTGTGCGCATCACATAGTAATTCTAGCTAATTAACCGAAATAAGAACACATAATGTTTTCAAAATCTGATATCATGGTTACTAGAGGCCGATCTTTGATCGGGCGAGCGGGGGTGCTCATAGCTGACCTTCTCCAATCGTACCCAAGTTCCCGAGCCGAGGCAACTTTGGTGATGACGGACACGTGGCCTTAGGCAACGAGTCAGGGTTTCCTAAATTTCCCCCAAAATAAAATATTTCGGTGGCGACTCTGTATCTGGCAAAGCAGTCCATGTTTGGCACTTCTTTCAAAAAATCTGTTTTGAAAAACGATTTGTCGGATTTGGACTCTTTCATGATTCATCGGTCTTGCATTGCATTCTGTGAGATTAGATACAGGATCGTGACATTGAGTCATGAACTGTAGTGAGCCCAATGAACAAAATGAGATTCCCTCCCGGGACGTTCGGGGACGTCTACAACCACCTTTGATCCTTTCATGTGAAACGTGTTAGAATTTGATGTTTACCCGATTAAAACCTTCCCCCTCTCCGTATGAGATACGGTTAGGTACCCTATTAGTTTCACCACCTTTGGTCCTTTCACATGAAACGTGTTAGGATTTGATGTTTACCTTCCTCCTCTCCGTATGAAATACGGCTAGGAACATTTGTTGGTTACACCATTATACCTCCTCCAGCGTAAAACGCATTTGGATTTCGAGTTCATTATTTTCTCTTCTCGTGTACCACACGTTTGGATTTCGAATTCACCTGTCATTTGTGTTGTGGCACATTTGTATGTGATCTTGTGGCACATTTAATGCAATGCACCCCCTACTATGTTTCATATCATTTGCACGAAGCTTGTCTTTCATGTTGCCATCTTCATATCTTTATCATCACTCCATGACATTGCATTGCATAATCATGAATTTTCAAACAATTGGCTTCGCGAAGCGTGTAAGTCCAACTTTCAAACTACATTTTGAGCATGTCATTTGCATTCTGTAGGGATACGTAGGCAACCTTCAGGTTCAGCCAATTACATCTGCATCTTGTTTGTTTGCCCAAGTCTTATGGCCTTGTCAAAAGGGTCGTCTTCGGGCTTTGACATTCACTCATGTCAAGAAATGACTTGAGCTCTGTCAAAGAGGGGCAACTGTAGACACCCAATTTTGACTGACCCTAAGACTTGGGCGCTTTCTTTTAATTACGCTATGATGTCAAAACAAGAAGGTGTTTCTCACAGAATTCTCAATAAGAAAACTTAGGTTGCGTTTGGTAGAGTTTTGTAAATATGATTTGAGAGTATGAGTTGTATTTTGAGTTTGTGAGTTGTGAAATTATGATTTGAGTGTACAAAATTTGTTTGGTTATGATTTTTGAATAGAATGTTGAATTAAGTTTTGAATTGAGTGTGAAATTGAGTTTTGAAAGTTTGATTTGACATGTGAAATAAGAAAATAATATTACTCAATTTTTTAATTGAAAATACTACAAAGGAAATAATTTTTTTTTCAAAATAAATATTCAAAAAATTTAAATCATAAATATTTAAATAATTTAAATAATCTAAAAAATTTAATAAGTAAAAAATTAAAATGAATATTCAAAAAATTTAAATAATTTAAATATTCAAAAAATTTAAATAACTTAAAATGTTAATATTTTAAATTTAAAAAAAATTCTACACTAAAATCGTAACCAAACACATAAAACAAAACTCAATTAAAAAATTATTTTTAAAACTCATAACCAAACACATAATTCGAAACTCCATACTACTTTCACAACTCTACACTCAAATCGTAACCAAATACATAACAAAAAAAATAAAATATTTAAAAATATTTTTATAAAATAGAGTTTGAATTTATTTTTATAAAATATTTTAATATTTAAAAAATTAAAATCGTAATATTTTGAAATTAAAATATTCAAAAAATTAAAAAATTTAAAAAATCGTAACATATTTAAATATTTAAAATCTTAACAAAATTAAATTTTTTTGTAAATATTTAAATATTTAAAATATTAAAATATTGATTTGAATTGAGTTTTGAAAATAGTTTGAATTATGTGTTTGGTTATGAGTTTTGAAAAGTAATGATTATGTTTTGAATTGAGTTTTGAGAAATGAATGTAGAATTGTGATTTGAAAGTTCAAAACAAACAACACACTCAAATCAATGGGTGGAATTATAATTTAAATTGCTTACCAAACAGAGCCTTAGAATTTGAGCCTTGTTTCCAACCCTAAACAACCACAAAATTACCTTTCCAAGGGCATATTCTGATCTCACGATTGCGTCTAGAATGGTTCGTTTAGGTAGGACCAACCTTTGCTGCACTTTCGGGGGCCTCACAAAAAAATTGTCCCGAAATCTAGGTTACAACATAATTATTTGAAACTTCTGGGCCAAATTGTAAACTCAGGAAATATTCTGTTAAGTCAGGGAATATTCCGTCCATATGTAGAATATTCTATCAATGCTGATTGGGACGCTAATGTGCCGGTCTTGCTGACGTGGCATGACTGGATTGGTCCTTACTGATGACGTGGCACTGACTTGTTTTTACCCAAAAAAATATGAATTTATGGAATGCTTGGAAGGGGGTTTGAACCCCCAACCTACCACTCAATACCCAACACCTTAACCACTTTGCCAAAGCTTTGCCTTGTATTATATTTCCCCTCAAATAATATTTGACCATTTCAAACTAGCAGGCAAAGAAGGTTTATTTTTGCATTTTTTTTTCTTGTGTGTGGGACACTCCTCTACCCCATTGGCCAACCCATATATCACCAAATACATACCTAATCATCCTCTATTATCAAAAAGAGGTTTTGTTTGCATCCATAAAGGAGTATCCCATGCAACCACTTTGAAAATTCACCCCTCTTATCACATTCTTGTCTCTTACCTTGTCTCCCACCTTCTTTTTAACCTTAACTCTCCCTCATTTCCTATATAGAATGATCAAATTGTAAGAGAGAAAGAGGACCACGAAATTGAAGAGAAAAGAGTGAGGAAAGGGTGAAAAAAGAGAGAAAAATTGAGTTTTTGAGTCAAAAACACTCATATCTTCCATACACACCCAATACCTTCTATACAAACTGAAATTACATCTTTCCTACACCCAAAACTCCTCCAAAAATTCTGAAGTAGCTAAATTTCAGTAGTGACTGATCAAAGGAAAGAGTGAGTGTTGTTGAAAGTGAAAAAAATAAGAGAGTTAGCCACTTTTCCACCATACATACCCAGAGTTCCATTCTAGTTTCAAATTGAGGATTGAGAACACACTTCCTAAACTTGAGGGTGATCAAGTGGAAGTTTGGAAATTAAGAAATTCAATCTTTCTTTGGAAGGTGAATTTCTAGTTTTTCATTTTCTTATATTTTCTATCTCATATTTATTTTCTTGCTTCTTATTTTATAGTGTTTTGTTATAATCCAAGTGGTTTGTTTATCTCATATTTATTTTCTTACTTTATATTTCATAGTGTGTTATTGTAATCTAAGTGGTTTGTTTAACTCATAATTATTTATTTATTTATTTATTTTTATTCGTTTGCTTTAATTTCATATTAGTTTTGTTGTAATCTTGCATGTTCTACCTCATATTTGCTTTCTTGTTTTAGGTTCATGTTAGTTTTGTTGTAATCTTGCATGCTCTATCTTATATTTGCTTTCTTGTTTTAGTTTTATAGTAATTGTGTTGTAATCTTGCATTTCCTAGCTTATATTTTTCATGTATCAGTCTCATATTAGTTTTGTTGTAATCCTGAACGTTCTACCTCATATTTGCTTCTTTTTTGTTTTTTTTTTTGTTTTTGTTGTTTTAGGTTCATGTTAGTTTTGTTGTAATCTTGAATGTTCTACCTCATATTTGCTTTTTTTATTTTAGGTTCATGTTAGTTTTGTTGTAATCTTGCATGTTCTACCTCATATTTGTTTTTTGTTTGTTTTTTGTTTTTTTATTTTTTAGGTTCATGTTAGTTTTGTTATAATCTTGCATGTTCTATCTTATATTTGTTTTCTTATTTTAGGTTCATGTTAGTTTTGTTGTAAGTTTGCACTTTTTTTATTTTATATTTGTTTTATTGTTTTTAATCTAACTGGTAGTGGTTAGTTGAGCCACCTACATATTTCTTGTTTGTTCCTTTTCTTGGTTTCGCAATAAGACAGGTTTTGCTAGGCCTAGTTGGCCGGCCGGCCTATTTGGCTGGCCAGTTAGCTTCTTTTGGACAAGACGGCTTTGTCTTCCGGTGTTAACCAACTTCCGGTGGTTTCCAAGGCACATGAAACTTTTTTTTTCCTTTTTTTTTCTTTTGTTTATTTTATTTTGAGTGTATTGTGAGGTTTTTATTTTGTTGTAATATTCTTCTCACCACCCCTCTAATTTGGTTTGTAATAATTTATTTAAAGTGTTGTAATAATTTCCCACCCCACTTCTTTCTATTCTGTTCTTTTACTTGCTTTCCTTATTTGTGGATATGCATCATGTTTATTTTATTTATTTATTTTTTTTTTGTTATATCCATACTTTGCATCTATGTTTCATGCATCTTGATTCGGCTAAGTTTGCATTTGTGGATTTAATCAATTCCTATGTGATTATGTGCGCTTCCTCATGTTCTTGAGACGATTCACATGTCATATTTTAGAAGCTGAATCTTTAGTTGCATCTCATGAGTGAATTGCATTAGGATTTTGTATATAAGATCATACATGTTTTACTAACTTTGTTTTGTAGCTTGTTCGCGGGACGTCAAACATGTAGGGTGTGTTTGGTTTGTGTTTGTAGAGTAGTTTTTGAGATAAAAAGTACAAAAACTTGTTTGGTTTGCATTTTTTAGAAATGGTTTTAGAAAATTATTTTGGGGAGAGAGTTTTAAAAAAAGTGATTGATTTGATATGTATGAGAGAGAGAGTGATTTTGGAAAATAGGTAACTAAACAAAATTTTGAGATTTTTTTTGAAAAAATTTGTTTGGTTTGATTACTTTTGAAAATTTGTTTATAGAGAATTTTTCCCAAAAACTTTTCTGAAAAACAAACCAAACAAGGCCGTAAGTTTTTATACTTTAGCATCCCATTTGTGTGTGTTTTTCTTATTATGTTTAGCATTCTACCATGATACTATTTGCTTATGTGATATAATTCTATGAATGCTAGTGGGTGGAGGTTGTGTCGCTTAATTTGGAATGATGCTGATTTTCATGTTTGTAAACTCAATTTATTTGGGTTGTACATCTTCAAAACTCTTTCAAAACTACATGAAATCAAGTTGTTCCAAAGTGGGTGACATAATCTATACTTGTATGCTTCACATAGTAATTTTTTTTTAGGATTTATTAAATAATCGGAATATGAGCATATAAAGTAAATAAAATTCATATCATGGCTTAGTAAAAGCCGATCTTTTGATTGGGTGAGCGAGGGTGCTCAATTAATGACCTTCCCCTCTCATACCTAAGGTTCTGAACCGAGACAACTTTGGTTATGGTGAACAATGGCTTTGGCATGAGTCATGGGTTTCTTAATTTCCCAAAATGGTAGTTGGCGACTCTGAGATCTGATGATGCAGTCCATTTTTGGAAAAATATTTTTTTTTTGCAATAAAATGAATTTTCTAAAATTTGCCAAATGTGGACTCTCGTCTATGTTTCATATTACACTTGTGAGACTAGATTAAAGAGATCTTGGGAGTCTGAACTGATTAACGCACGTGGGTACTCCCCAGGCATGTTACAACCATACCCACATAAAATGCAACACATAAGCATGTTATCACTTAGCACACAACATACAAATGTCCTCACCGAGCATGATAAACCCACTATGGCTAACCACTGCCCACGAGCCCAAGGTTTTCAAACCTGGTAGGTTTTGATACCAATTGTCACACCCCAGATTTACACGGTCCCGCTCACGTGAATAAACCGCCCAACAATAAGCAATAGATAACAACTCTCATGCAAATTAATATAATATAGTCACACAATACATGTGTTTATCTGATTTTATACATTCCTAGATACAACATCTAAGTTGAATGGATGTTCTGTAACTAAAAACATACATAGATGTTATAAATTAAATTAAACGCCCTGAGGCTTACATCATACACAAGGGTATAACCCTTACAAGAATGGCACACGGCCAGTAAATAACATAAATGGCCCTTGGCATACAAATAACAGAACCACCCTACATGGTTCCGAACATAGCTTCACATTCACACATGTACACCTGAAAAACGTTTCAGCCACGTAGGGTGAGCATAGAGCCCAGTAGAGAATATTTAAAAAACTAAACCTGTTCCATTAGCATAAATGATCATGATGCAATACATATATACAATATGCCCAAATGCATTTTCAAAACCATTTGATTTCTCAACAAAATCCTTTCTTTCCATTTACCAAAACCTTACGTTTAATCAAAATATTTTCCAAGTTCGAATCATCTGTTTGATATAAAATTCCCTTCCAAAAACCAATCCAAGTATCTTAGTACCAACCAGCAAATACATTGCTAAATCAAATGCGAATACATCATTAAAACCTTTTTCCAAAATATCCTTTCAAACCAAAATGACAATAAATAAAATGGGTAAATCTCCAGGGCTAGTGTTCATACGAGTAACTATACAAGTCACAAGGTCATTTTTACCGGTGGTAACTGGAAGGCTCGATACCTACCACGCGGGTTTAGGTTTTTCACCATGGACACACAGCCCACTTAATTATACTTTAACACTGTAACGCCCTCCAAAAATAACCCATAACATACACAATAATAAGATGCATTACTTAAGAAAATAAACCATAATTCATTCATCAGAGTATCCTTAAATAAAGACATTACATGTAATAATGAAAGTAAATGCCCTAAGGGCTTACATCTTTCCAAGCCAACACTTGGACACAAAATGTGAGTACTAACTCAACTACAAATTAAGCCCTCAGCTTGTAATTACATGTAATATTAAAACAAAACAAATAACTAAACTAGTCTTCCAATCCAAGTCCTTCCAAGCTAAGTCCTTGGAGGTAGCTTATCACCTGAACCTGAAAATGATGTTCCTATATAGGGTGAGCCACAACCCAGTAGAGACATACTAAACCAAATATAAGCATTCAATAAAGCAATAGCATTTAATAGATGGTTAACACAAAATGTCACTTTCACTTTCCATTATCTATTCAACTTTCCATTTTTATCAACATGGCTCAAAACCTGGCCAAACTACAACAGTGAACTATATATCATATTCACATACTTCCAATATCAACAAACAAATGAGACACAGGCTCATATCAAAACACTTCCATACTTCCAATATGATACACATTTTAGTGTTGTATCAATAACATGCAAAACACTTCAATATCAATAAGCACACATAATAGTGATGCTAATGGAGTCCATCCCCTATCTCCTCCCAAACAAAATCCGGTTAAGAGGTCCATCCCCTATCTTCCCCTAACCGTGGAGTACATCCCCTATCTTCTCCCACACAATATGCATATGCAATGCTTCAACTAATACATGTATGTAAACACATAACATATACATCTCACAATCAATACACATAATGTCCGTATTAATTCAACAGTCAACATTAATGACTTAACCAATGTGATTAGTTTCAGTTATCCCTAATCCACATGCAATGTCTACAACAATCATGACTATTCTCCACCGATAGCCCAAAACAGTTATCTCTAAACAGAAAATAACTAAATCAACAATTCAATAGGCATATGATTTAAATTAACCAACTACCCCATTTAATCAATAATTCCTCATATTTCGTGAATTCAACCATTATTCCCAATTTTCCTTAAATTAAACTTACAATTCAATTTAATACAACAACTAGGGTTTTTCCCAAAATTACCAAAATGCCCCCAACATATTAAAATACCAAAACTTAGAACAAAACGTATATATTGGAGTAGGAAATCCCTACCTCAAGGAAATAGCCCAAAAAGAGAAGATGGAGATGAAGATCCAAACTCAAAGTGCTCCAAATCCAAACTTGTTCAGATTAAACTGAAGCTCTCGACCCACTCTAACTTTTTAATAAAGGGTCTAGGGTAGAAAACACCCTAAATAGATCAAACCTAAGAGAGAAAGTGTGTAGGGAGAGAGAGAAGACGGTTCTAGGGTTTTAGAATCAAAAGGGAGATGAAAACTGATCCAGAAAGTCGGATCTCGGACTTATATAACAGTCGCCCCGCTCGAGCGTGGAAACCCCCGCTCGAGCGCCACTCACAGACTCCCGCTCGAGCGGCCAAACTCCCACTCGAGCGGCGGATGCACACTCCCAGAAGTTCTGCAGACAGGTCCCCGCTCGAGCTCCCAACTCCCCGCTCGAGCGTCACTCACAACCTCCCGCTCGAGCGGCCAATCCCCCGCTTGAGCGTCCAACATTACACAGGAAATACTGGATGGGTGATATTCCCGCTCGAGCGCCAAAACCCCCGCTCGAGCAGACAAGCAACAAAAGGGTCCCCGCTCGAGCGTCAAACTCCCCGCTCGAGCGGACAGGTCAAAATCTGGGCAACTAGTTTAGGCATCTAAACTCAACCGACCTGTCACAAACCTGCCCAACACATCCCATTACTCAAAAATAAGAAATTAAAGGACGATAACAACAATCTGATAACAACAATCTGATAACAACGGAGTCTACGGAACATAAGTCCCGATACAACAATCAAAAGGAAAAGACCGGGGTCGCTATAACATCCCCTCCCTTAAAAGAATTTCATCCCCGAAATTAAGCATAAGTTTTCGAAAACAGATTTTTCTCAAATTCCAACAATATGATATTACAACCATGAACAACTTGACCCAATACCGGTCATCTCATCTCTTATCAAGAGGCATTTCACAATATGTATATAAAACAACATATATTACAACCTGCAACAGTATTATGCATTTTTCCTTTCAATTTCAATATCATATCCAATTTCATGATAGAATGCTAATTCAACAATATATTCAACATATTCAATGCTATACTAAACTTCCATTATAAGGTAAGTTCCAAAATAATTCCATTAAACCAAAACATTCTCAATGTTTTACAACTTAAGACATATATAAAGCTCTTAAGTCCCACAATATTACAAAATCTAAATACAAAATTACAAATCGATAAACATGTCCGGATATTTCTCGCGGACTTCCAACTCACGTTCCCAAGTGGCTTCTTCCACCCCGTGATGTTTCCAAAGAACCTTTACCAAAGGGATGGTTTTGCCTCGCAAAACTTGATCCCGCCTATCCAAAACCCGAACCGGTCTCTCCTCATACGAGACGTCCTCGTCAACCACTAAATCAGTCCAATCCAACACATGTGATGGATCCGGCTCATACTTCCGAAGCATACTCACATGAAACACGTCATGTACTCCGGACAACTGCGGTGGCAAAGCTAAATGATAAGCAGCCTCGCCAATCCTCTCAAGGATCTCAAAAGGACCTATGAACCGAGGGGACAACTTCCCGCTCTTCCCAAACCTCATCAATCCCCGTCTAGGTGATATCTTCAGAAAGACATGGTCACCCACCTCGAACACTAAAGGTCTCCTCCTACGGTCGGCATAAGATTTCTGACGACTCTGGGCTGTAACAAGTCTCTTACGGATAAGCTCAACTTTCTCTATCGTTTCCCTCACCAACTCCGGACCCAATAGAGGTGCATCACCCACCTCAGCCCAACAAACTGGAGATCTACACGGTCGGCCATACAAGGCCTCAAACGGTGCCATACCAATACTAGACTGGAAACTGTTGTTGTAGGCAAACTCCACCAAAGGCAAGTGCCTCTCCCACGACCCACTGAAATCAAGAACACAACCCCGAAGCATATCCTCAAGGATCTGAATGGTACGCTCGGATTGCCCGTCAGTCTGAGGATGATAAGCCATGCTAAAGGTCAACTTAGTGCCTAAGGCACTCTGCAAACTCTGCCACAACCTAGCAGTAAAACGAGGATCTCTATCTGAGACGATCGTCACTGGGACCCCGTGCAACCTCACTATGTCCCGAATGTACAAGTCGGCAAGATGGTCTACCGAATCTCTCACGCGCATAGGAATGAAGTGCGCCGACTTAGTCAACCGGTCTACAACCACCCAAATAGCATCACTACCCCGCTGAGTCCTCGGAAGACCCACAACGAAGTCCATAGTGACATGCTCCACTTCCACTCGGCAATAGGCAAGGGGTGCAACAAACCCGCTGGCCTCTGATGTTCGGCCTTCACTTGTTGACAAGTAAGGCACTTAGACACGAACGCTGCCACATCTCTCTTCATACCCGCACCAAAACTGGCGACCTAAATTCCGATACATCTTAGTGCCTCCCGGATGCACCGCAAGGCGTGAATGTGTGAAACTCTCGGAGTACCTCCTCTCGGCAAGACTCCGGCACAAACAGACGGTCTCGGTATCTCACACTCAGGTCGGGATACACTGTCAAACCCTTCTCAACTTTTCCACTGGAGATCTTCTCTCGAAGGGATTCTACCTCAAGGTCACCCCTCTGAGCCTCTAACACCCGAGTCACAAGTGTAGGCTGCGCAACAACAGAAAACAAGGCTGCAGCCTCAACGGATTCGCCCAGAAGCAAATCAAACTCCCCAAGTGCACCCAACATCTCCCACTCCCGAATGGCTATACAAGCTATGTCACCAATAGGTTTCCTGCTAAGGGCGTCGGCCACCACATTTGCCTTCCCCGGATGATAGTGCAACTCAAAGTCATAATCCTCAATGAACTCCATCCACCTCCTCTGCCTCAAATTCAAGTCTTTCTGTGTAAACAGATATTTCAGACTCTTATGATCCGAGAATACCTCGAACTTCTCACCATAAAGATAATGCCTCCAAATCTTCAAGGCAAATATCACAGCTGCTAACTCTAAAT
>JAPPVO010005924.1:0-34979 GCA_030407325.1 Camellia japonica | reverse complement strand
ATTTCATTCAATTCCTTTTTTGTGCAAAATGATGCGATGCAATGCGATGCGATGCTAAGAATTTCAAATACAAACATCTTTTCAAAAGCTGTTTCATTCCATCATGTTTTACAACAAGTAAAGGTACAAGTTTTACAAGATATAAAACTGCCTAACAATGTGCAAAGTGCTACAAACTACTAGCTAAAAAGTAAAATAAAGCAGGAAATAGCATCAGTATCCTCGGGAACGGGAAGGAGGAGGCCCTCTCATCCTCTTCTGTGGGATGACCTCTGCACCATCATCACCATCCGAATCAGAGCTGTCGTCCTCCGGATCCCCCTCGGCCTCGCCTCCACTCCCAGAACCAAGACCGGAGCCTCCCTCCCCAGGAGATGTCTCTGACACTCGGTCTGCAACATCCTCCTCCTCATCCTCGACAATGGGTGCCCGGCGTCTGCGAGACGACCCTGCTCCTCGAGCTCCTCGGTAAGGCCTGGATGGCCCAGCTCCTCGAGTCCCTACACCTCGGGCAGGTCTAGCACCTCGACCTCTCTGAGATTGCCCTGATGGTCCGCCCCGTGGCTGCGCATATACGGGAGGCATCTGAAAATGGAAAGTGCAATACATCAGTTCAAACATTAAAAGCAGGTGCAAGTACAGTATGTGAGTGAGATGTGTGCCGGATGTGTTCTACACAGTCTATCAATACAGCAGAATGTTTAAAGCCAGAGCATTAGCAGAAATATACTAAATGCAAGGGAGATGAAGGGTACCTGGAAGCCCATGACGGACATCTGCGCCTCTCTACGCAGGACCATCCCCTCAAGTGAAGCCACCATCTCGAGCACCTGATCCGTGTACTCCCGAGGTGGCTGCAGATATAAGCTCAAGTCATCAATAAATAAGCAACTGCCAAAATGTCTGTGTGATAAATGGAAAATGGTGGAACATACCGGTGGTGAGTCAGGATCACTGACATATCTGTGACCGGGCGCCGAGGCTCTATAGGGATCAGAGTCGGAGAAGTAGTCCCGTACTGCCAACTCATCAACTCGGTCGGCATGTCTGGCCATCCGGATAATAAGGGGACGGAGGGATCGGAGGGATAGAACTGCCTCTCCCCCTAGAAGCACCAGCCCTACTGGAAGAAGGGATGTCTGCAGCACGGGCGCGACTCGAAGATGCTGCGCCAGTGGGCCTCAGTGGCGGAGCCCGCACTCCCGTCAAAGGGGACATCAGATATATGCGGCGATAGGTGGCGTAGTCCCCCTCAACGAAATATAACAAAGCATCAGTGCCCTGCATATCCCTAATGACCTCCTCGCAGATAGCCTGTCGGCAGTCCGCATAGTGGGTGGAGGCACGGCAGGGGGTCCTGAGAAGTATACCCCCACACCTGACGCTGAAAGCGCTCCCCCAGAAACCAGGCCCTACCGACTGGTCCCTCGAGCAGGAACCTATACTGGGCCACTCGACCCTCCGGGGTACTGATTTTGCACATCATCAAAGACTGCCCAGGGCTGCCAGGTAATCTGTGGATAACCAGGTACAAATCAATCAGAAATCAGGAATATAAAGCAGATCAAAGATGAAAATGAAAGGACCGAGAGTTCTGAAGTACCTCTGTCGCCCTCACAGTGTCGAAGTACTGTCGCAGAGAGAAGAGAGTCTCTCGAGGCCTCGACAGGTGTTCGCCCTCAAACATCAATGAAAACGGGGTCATAGGAGGTCCTGCCACCTCCATCTCCGGGGCTAATGTGGGGAAATATGCATATACCCACAGCTGAGAAAGCAGTGCGAATGTGAATGCAAAGTGCTAAAGGCAGAATACAGAATGCAAAGTGCGCCGTGTGTGCAATGAACAAGTAATGAGGAGCAAAATGTAAATCAAGAGGACAGAATGTACCTCCCAGGCTCTCCAGTAGCCGCCGAGTAAGTCCCCCGCCCACGAGAGACTGCGCTCATGTAACAATAAAGGGTAGCCAGGCCAGCGCGCCCCAATCATACTGAACGACCTGTGATAGGTCTACCAGAGCACTCAGTAGATACAATCCGACCATGTTCCCTCTATCGGCAAACAGAGTGGTGCCAAAGAGGAACATGAGGAAACCACGGGTATACTGCTCGACCTCCTCGGGAGACTCAGGCTCCATCTGTGGCCGCCGGAAATGGGAAGAGAACCAAGTATACCGAACCCTCCCGGTACCTCTGTCTACAGGCGGGCGGGCCCCCAATAGATAAATCCAAGCAGCCTCCCACTCACCCATATCCTCGTCATAGGGAATGGGTCCACCGCCTACGTCTAGGCCGGTGAGTACAGCAAAGTCCAGTGGGGTCATAGTCATATCCCCAGTGGCAGAGAAATGGAAAGAATTGGTGGTGTCCCACCATCTCTCCGCCAGAGCGGCAAACAATGTCCTGCTGATAAGACAATGAGATAACCCTCTGCAGAATGGCCCGAATCCTGCAAAGTCGACCAAGTCCCGGACAGCTTCCGGAAGCTCAGCATACCACTCCCTCGCGGCAGTGGAGCCGTATCCTCGCACAGTGCGAGAGCCAACCTGCATTTAGAATGAATGCATATATCAGCAAATGAAGTGAATGAGCTGTGTGCAAATGAAACTTAGTGGGCTGCGTGTTCACCTTAATCAGAGTTTGGGACTGTGTGTTCTACTCTTAATCAGTGGGCTGTGTGTTCACGTCAAATCTGGGCTGTGTGTTCAGTAAATCAGAGTTTGGGACTGTGTGTTCTACTCTTAATCAGTGGGCTGTGTGTTCAGTAAATCAGAGTTTGGGACTGTGTGTTCTACTCTTAATCAGTGGGCTGTGTGTTCACGTCAAATCTGGGCTGTGTGTTCAGTAAATCAGAGCTTGGGACTGTGTGTTCTACTCTTAATCAAATCTGGGCTGTGTGTTCAGTAAATCAGAGTTTGGGACTGTGTGTTCTACTCTTAATCAGTGGGCTGCGTGTTCACCTTAATCAGAGTTTGGGACTGTGTGTTCTACTCTTAATCAGTGGGCTGTGTGTTCACGTCAAATCTGGGCTGTGTGTTCAGTAAATCAGAGTTTGGGACTGTGTGTTCTACTCTTAATCAGTGGGCTGTGTGTTCAGTAAATCAGAGTTTGGGACTGTGTGTTCTACTCTTAATCAGTGGGCTGTGTGTTCACGTCAAATCTGGGCTGTGTGTTCAGTAAATCAGAGCTTGGGACTGTGTGTTCTATTCTTAATCAAATCTGGGCTGTGTGTTCAGTAAATCAGAGTTTGGGACTGTGTGTTCTACTCTTAATCAGTGGGCTGTGTGTTCAGTAAATCAGAGTTTGGGACTGTGTGTTCTACTCTTAATCAGTGGGCTGTGTGTTCACGTCAAATCTGGGCTGTGTGTTCAGTAAATCAGAGTTTGGGACTGTGTGTTTTACTCTTAATCAGTGGGCTGTGTGTTCACTTCAAATCTGGGCTACGCGTTCAGTAAATCTATGTTTTGGACTGTGTGTTCAAGCGTAATCAGTATGGACTGTGTGTTCATCATCAACTTGGACTGTGTGTTCAGAAAATCAGAGTTTGGGACTGTGTGTTCTACTCGTAATCAGTGTGTGCCGTGTGTTCACAATCACTCAGTCAGTAAGCCGTGTGTTCAACAATTCAAGTGTTTAAGTCACGTGTTCCGAGTGCAAACAAAGTACTATGTCATAAGCTACAACTGTGTGTGCAAGAATGGCAAAGCTACAAAGTGCACAGAAAATTACAGGGGGTGAGGTAAAATACCTCTCGTGCCCCGTGGGAGAGGTGCTGCTCCGGCTCTCGCAGAAGAAGATCCCCGGGTGCCCGATCGTTGAAATCGGTGAAATGACGGAAAACAGCTCGCGGAAGCCTATGTACCGCTGGAGCGTATCGATCGGGGAAGAAAGGCCGGACCCTCGGGGGGAGTGCCATAATGTCAAAATCGTCTCCGGCCCCTGGAAAACCTCCGCCGTGAGGGAAATTGCCGGCCATTTCGAGAAATCTGCAAAAAGGAGCAAAAATGAGCGAAAATGAGCCAAAATTGGAAAAAGTCAACAAAAGTCAACTCTCGGGAAATAAAAGTCAACAAAAGTCAACCCCCGGGAAAATATTCCAAATATTAAAACAAACTTACCTCAGGTGGTGAAAATGAGAAGAGAAGCTCCGAAATCAAATTTTAGTAGGCTCAAAGCGCTTAAATCCGAAGGATTTCGCAGAAACAACTTGCGTGGGAGGCCGAGGGACGCGTATAAAATGCAGATCTGAGCAAGAAAGTGGCTTAGAGAGCAAGAGGAGAGAATTCCACACTTGGGGGTGCAATTTCGGAGGCATTGGATGTGTGAATATATAGAAAATCCGAAAATGACCAAAATGCCCCTACTTTGGGCAGATGGCCGGCCGGCCACCTAACCTGGCTGGCCGGCCCCTTCACTTTTTTCCCCTGGCCGACAGCCTCTCCTAGGGCCAAGGCCTGGCCGACCATGTCCTCCACCCCCTCCCCTACCCCTCTGCAAATTTTGAGGAATTTTGGAGTTCCCGGGACCTGAAAAAGTTCGAGAAAAGTGCACTTTCTGGCGCGAAATTGCTCCGTTGGAACTTTAATTGCAATTTCTGATATGTGTCTCATCATTATTCATCAAAATCAAGGTGTATCCTTTTTGAACATGTTGTAACTTCTCCGGGAAGTGAAACCGAGGCCATGATTGAGTTGCCGTCGCCGAAGTGCGCGTTTTCTTGCTCATTATTTCGCAGCCGACAAACCCCCTGATTTATGCTCGTTTTGCATTGTTGTGCTTATAACTTGCATTCTAATCAACATTTTGCATTGTCATGCATGATTTCTTGATGTACCATGCCTCTATGCTTGAACGTGCGTTGTCACGGCTTGTCTTTTCTCGCATTGTGTTGCATTCATTCGCCGACACTGCGTGTGTCAGACTTTCAGAACCTTAGGAATCACATTAAATATATGTTGTTGGCATATTGTTCTTGTTGAATTTCTCTATTTTGCAGGCACGATATTGTATGTACGGTTCATTTGAGGCTGGTGCGACCAGACGAACCGCGCAGATATCGTATCTTCTCCGTGTGAGACGCGACGAGAATCGAATCATTCTCCGCACTCTTAACTGCATGAAATGTAGTTGTTTGCTTTGCATTCTTGCTTAAAACTGTTGCATCTATTTGTCAATACTTGCTTCATTACAGCTTGCTGCATTTGCATGATCACCTGGCTCTATGCATATCCTTTGCATTTTGCCCCTGCCTGCGGGCACACTTGTCTCTGTTTATCTTGTATGATTGTCTAAGTCTTCGGCCTTGTCAAAAATGGGTCGTCTCTGGGCTTTGACATTCACTCCCGTCACTTCTTGACTTCCGAGTTCTGTCAAAGAGGGGCAACTGTAGACACCCCATTTTTGACCGACCTTAAGACTCAGACGTCACCGATTGAGCGCTTGGTGATGTTGTATATCGTGCTCGTTCAGAAGTTTCAGAGTCGCGGCCGTGCGCCCTGCCTCCGGACTTCCGAATCCTCTTCCGTGCCTTGTCTCGGTTTGCGAACCAGACTCGGTTTTCTCTGTTTTCTTTCCCGAGGGAAGAGAGTAGTCCTGTAGACTATCTCTCGGTGGCTGTGCGCTACTTTTCGTGGCCGTAGGCCATTTTGCCCATTTCGGAGCCCGGTTCCCGGTTTTCGGAGCCGTCAGGCCGTGTGCCTCGGTTTGGGACCGCCCAACCGTCTCCGATTCCTCCGGTTCTTGGCATGTACCTCTGTTTCATCATAACAAGGCACCCTGGGGTCGCGGATACCCACTTCGTGGCTGGATGCCACTTTCGGCGCCTGCAGCCGGTTTTCGGGCCCCGAACCTCGCGGTTTGGCCCCCGAGCATTCATTTCGCATCGGTTTTCTCCGGTTTTTGGCAAGTGCCTCTGTTTTATCATTACGAAGCACCCTGGGGCCCCTGATGCCCACTTCGTGGCCGTATGCCACTTTCGGTGCTTATAGCCGGTTTTCGGGCCCCGAACCTCGCGGTTTGGCCCCCGAGCATTCATTTCGCATCGGTTTCCTCCGGTTCTTGGCAGGTACCTCTGTTTTAACATTCCGAGGAACACTGGGGCCTCTGGTACCCACTTCGCTGCTGAACACCACTTCCGGTGCCTACAGCCCATTTTCGGGACCCCGAACTGCGCGGTTTGGGCCCCGAACGTTCATTTCTCATTAGTTTTTGTTCAATTTTGGCAGGTACCTCTGTTTCAGCATTAGGAAGATCACTGGAGGGTAGGAGGCCAGCAATTATCCCAGATAACCAGTTTCGCTCCTCCGGCGCCCGTTTTGCTCACTTCCGGGCTAATGTTGAACACCCTAGGCCCATTTTCTTCCAACCAAAGCTATATATCTGTGATCAGGGAACATGGGAGGACCCTAAAAACTACTGGTCGGCCAGCAATTGTGGATTTCATTTTTGAGCCCCTCCTTCAAGCTCTATGTTGTGGCTCCTGCTTCAGTGTTGCCAATTTCCGGCCTTGGAACCTTGTTCTACACATCTGGGAGGACCCTAAAAGTTGGTGGTCGGCCAGCAATTCAAAGTTTCATTTTTGAGCCCCTCCTTCAAGCTCTATGTTGTGATTCCTGCTTCAGAGTTGTCAGATTCCGACCTCGGGGCCTTATTCTACACACCTGGGAGGACACCAACACATAGTGGTCGGCCAGAAATTTTTCACTTCATTTTTGGGCATGGCCGACCGGCCAGGGTGAGTGGCTGGCCGACCAGGTGGGGTGGCCGGCCGGCCACCTCCCAGAAATTTACCTGGCCGGCCAGCTTTCTGCTTTCCAGCCTTTTCCAGCTGTCCGGATATTTTTTCAAAATATCTCCCCCATCCGGGGGATATTTTGGGAGGGAAAGATTGCCTCCATTTCCCTCCCCTTTTACATCTTTTCTTGCTTACTTAAAGGGCTGGACAGCCCCTTTGCCTAGGTTGGAAAAATTGGTCTCAAGACTTCATCTCTCAAACCCTCCATTTCCATAGCCAAAAACCTCAAAAACTTCCAAGTTCCTAGGCAATTCCTTCATCAACCCTTAGCTCCACCATCCCCACTACCATTCCAGCAGCAAGGAAGTGTTCTCCAGTGGCTAAGAAGCAGCAAATTCAGGCCAAGAGGTAGCAACAATTGGATCTTCAAGGGTAAGTCTCAAAATCTCTTTTTGTAGCATAATTTTGCTTCCTATTTCTACCCTATTTCCTTTCAGTTTTGGGCTTTGACCCCTACTGGTTTTAGGATTATTTTGAGCCCCTCTACAACATTGTAGAAGGGCTCAACTTCATTTGGTGTCTCCATGATACACTTGTTTCAATATCTAGCTTGTATGTCACAATCTTGTATGCTTTTTTGGCCTATTTGCATTTGTTTTTGGGGCTCCGACCCTACTGGTTTTGTGCTTATTTTGAGCCCCTCTACAACATTGTAGAAGGGCTCAACCTTGTTTGGCCATTCTATATACCACCTCCCTTTGGAATCCACTTTAGGCCCTAAGTCTTGCATGTTTTGTAGCCTTTTGTGCTTTTGGTTTTAGCTCTTGGTCAGAACTGAAAGGGGTCTTATTTTGACCCCCTCTACATGTTTCATGAAGAAAGTTTTGTTGTTTGGTGTATTCTTTGCATGTCTCTTGTTATAACCCCTTTTGAGCTCCATTTTGCAGGGAATTGTTAGCATGTTTGTATATTGATTTTGGGGTTTCCATAAACTGAATATATGCATGTTTTTGGCCCCTCTTCAATTTTGTAGAACTTTTTTTTCTGGTTTGAGCATTGTATATATTACTTGCTTTGTAATTCCTCTCTTTTTCCCCGTTTTTGCAAGCTATTTTTGCCATGCTTGTGGTTGTTATTTAGCCTTGCTTTGTACTGAAAAAATGCCATATTTGGGGCTGCATTGCTACTGTTTTTGCTCTCATGCATCAATTTTGCATGTTTAGCATAGCCGTAGGCCATTTCGGGTACTTAGAATCACATTTCGGGATGATTTCATGCATCGGTTGTCATTTCGTATCATTTCGGGACTGTTTTCCCTTTCACTTAGGTGCTGAAATTTGGTTTGCATGCTTGCATATCATTTCCCGTGTCATTTCATGCCCTCGGGCCATGCTTCGGTTTGCGCGCCCGTGGGTGCGCATTTCGAGGCACTTCGTTTTCATCCGACGGCATCTGATGTGAGTGTGGCTGAGGTCCACTCATGTTAGTATAAGCCCAATTTGCATTTTCATCTCATTTTGTCATCGCCTCAGTGTGCGTGCCTGTGGGCACACATTTCGAGGCACTTCGATTTTATCCGATTTCTCATTTTATCATCGCCTCGGTGTGCGTGCCTGTGGGCACACATTTCGAGGCACTTCGATTTTATCCGATTTCTCATTTTATCATCGCCTCGGTGTGCGTGCCTGTGGGCACACATTTCGAGGCACTTCGGTTTTATCCGATTTCTCATTTTGTCATCGCCTCGGTGTGCGTGCCTGTGGGCACACATTTCGAGGCACTTCGGTTTTATCCGATTTCTCATTTTATCATCGCCTCGGTGTGCGTGCCTGTGGGCACACATTTCGAGGCACTTCGGTTTTATCCGATTTCTCATTTCATTATCGCCTCGGTGTGCGTGCCCGTGGGCACACATTTCTAGGCACTTCGGTTTTATCCGATTTCCACTTCATATCATCGCCTCGGTGTGCGTGTCTGTGGGCACACATTTCGAGGCACTTCGGTTTTATCCGATTTGCATTTCATCATCGCCTCAGTATGCGTGCCCGTGTGCACGCATTTCGAGGTACCTCATTCTCATAGCATTGTGCATGCTAGAACTGTATATTAGTTGCATTTCATGCATATCATGCATATTGCATCATGTTCGGAATAGGAGTTAGCCCGGGCACGGGAAACGAGGCACGTTTCGTACTCCGAGTGACGGAACGGGTCTCAATTCCCAGTCACCGACACTCCGGATAACCCATGATGGAGTTAGGTTTTTATAGCGTTCATCTGCATTCATCCTATATTGAGTTGTGCAATCCGACTCCTCGGCCATCATGCATCGGTATGCGTGATTGGTGGCACGAGGATCGAGGCATGCATATATCTGTGAAATACATTGCTATGCCCTTTTCCTGCTCTCTGTTGCAGCAAGATAAGGAATCAGCAACTTTTCAGAGTCGGGCACGCATTTCAAGAAACACTGCAAACAGAGGCTAAATCGGGCATTCCAGTGGATTTCTGCGCAAGGCAGCCCAACATACATCATTCATCAGAAGCGAGGTAGCCCCTGGCTTGCATGCCAGTTTACAGTTATTAGTTAATTTGTTAATTAATTAGAAATCTGTATGTTATTTCGGACTGTAATATTTTGGACTGTATATCTCGGACTGTATATTTATTCGGACCCTCTGCGCGAGGGCAATGCTGTAATAAGGGTGTGTGAGTGCGATGTATGTCTTCCAACCCCCATTTCTTTCTCCCTTTTATTTACCCGCTTATGTTGGTTAGATATAGGGCATATTTCAATTAGCATACAGTATGACAGCATGTTTGCACCATTCATCTGTTTTGCACGCACCGGGCTCGGCGCATCATACAAACTGCATTTGTATTTCAATTCCAAATTGAATACGTGATAGTTGTAGCATTTCACATGCCACCTTTAGAATAGTCGAGCCTGCTATAGTTGCATTTTGCATGTGTTGCATTAGGCATTCTGTATACTTAGGATCCATGCACGATTTCTAATCGATTCCTGTTTTGGCTTGGAGTACTAGGTGAGTTTTATGCTTTAGCATCCTTGCATGCGTGTGAGTGTTCCATGATAGCATGCTTACCATGAGGCTATGTGCTTGTGTGATATATCTGCCTTGAATGCCTGTGGGTGGAGGTTGAGTTACTTGGATTGGACAATTCATCCAATGTTTGTTTTAAGCCCACTAGATAGTGGCAAAATCATGTTTTTTTAAGCCTACCTGAGGGTGGCAAATCCACGTCTTAGCCTACCTGCGGGTAGCACCATCAAACCATTTTCAAACAAACAAACATGAAATGTTTTGTTCCCATTCAGGCGGCTCAGTCTATACTTGTTTGCTGCGAGCATCACAAAGTAACCTAGGCTAATAACCGGAATAAGAGTATACAAGGTTTTCAAAATAAGATATCATGGTTAGTAGAGGCCGGTCTTTGACCGGGCGAGCGGGGGTGCTCACGATGTGACCTTCCCCAATCGTACCTAAGTTCCCGAGCCAACTTTGGTGATGACGGACACGTGGCCTTTGGCACCGAGTCAGGGTTTCCTAAATTTCCCATTTTAAAATATTTAGGTGGCGACTCTGTATCTGGCAAAGCAGTCCATGTTTGGCACTTCTTTCAAAAAATCTGTTTTCAAAACGATTTGCCGGATTTGGACTCTTTGGTTCAAGATTAAGAACCGTGACATTTGAGTCCTTGAACTGTAGTGACCCCAATATGAACAGAACGGGACTTACACCTCCCGGGGCGTTCGGGGACGTCTACACCACCATTGACTCTTTTGACGGTATGCGGACCCAGTCGACCATCTGGAGACCTACCGAACCCTTATGATCCTCCACACCTTCCCTGACGAGATCATGTGTCGGGTTTTCCCCGTGACACTGAAGGGGTCAACTCAACTGTGGTTCAGCCAGTTACCTGCATACTCTATCTCCACTTTCCAGCACCTCAGCGACTACTTCCTTAGCCATTTCATTGGAGCCCAGCGCCAACGCCGCCCGGCAGCCTAACTCCTCAACATCCGCCAAACCGAGGGGGAGTCGCTGCGCAGTTTCGTTACCCGCTTCAACACCGAAGCCCTGCAAGTAGCGGAAAACGATGACAAGGTCATCCTCATGGCTTTCATGGTCGGGCTACGATCATCCGATTCCTTTTCTCCCTCTCCAAAAACCCCCCGACCTCCATGGCAGCCCTACTCTCCAAAGCCCAGAAATACATGAATGCTGAAGATTCACTAGCCGCTCGGCAGGATCCAATAGCCAAAAACCCGACCCCTAGAGAAAAGAGAAAGGACTCAGAACCCAGAAACACCCAGTACAATAGCCTAACACCCCACTATACATACCGACTTCCCCGCGCTGACCGGTCGGCACCAGCTCGACCGCCTGGTCGGTTTGAGCGGTACACCCCCCTTAATTCTCCCATGGAACAAGTCCTCAACCAGATCCAACGGGACTACCCCCTCAAATGGCCCCTACCTTCACGGACTCCTTCCAATAGGAAAGACCAGTCCAAATATTGTCGTTTCCACTAGGACCATGGCCATAACACTGATGACTGCATCAACCTCAAGGATCAGGTCGAGACCCTAATACGTCAAGGGCGTCTCAGCCGGTTCACGGACACTCGCCCTCAGCAGAGGCAAAGAACCAAGCCCCTCAGAAACAACCGCTGGCGTACCCCACCCCAGCAGCTAGCCCAACCTAACCAAGGCCATGATTGCCCTCCACAACAGCCTCGGCCGCCAGGTAATCCCCCTCCGCCAGTCGGTGAAATCCGAGTCATCTCAGGTGGCCTTGCTTGTGGGGGACCATCCCGCTCGGCTCAGAAGGCAGAACTCAGAAAGGTAAGGCAAGGCTCAGACAAAGCAGTTGCCACGGTAGACCGACCCTCCAAACAACCGAAGCAGTGGACAGAGCCCATCACCTTCACGGACGCCGATTGTACAGACATCCGTTATCCTCATGATGACCCTCTCGTCATCTCTGCCCTCCTCTCCAACTATAAGGTCAGACAGGTTCTCGTCGACAACGGCAGTTCTTCAGACATCATATTCCTCAATTGCTTCCGCCAGCTCAAGATTGGGGAGAAAAGTCTGTCCCCCTTCCAAACCCTTTGGTCGGTTTCACTGGCGACCGGGTGACCTCCATCGGCTCCATCGACCTCCCCATCACCATCGGCGAATACCCACGGCAGACTACCAAGTTGCTCACTTTCCTTGTGGTCGACTGTCCCTCTGCCTACAATATCATCCTTGGTCGCACCGCCCTCAACGCTTTCCAAGTTATCACTTCAACCTACCACCTCGCCATAAAGTTCCCTACCGACCTGGGCGTCGGGACAGTAAGGGGGAGAGCAGACCATAGCCAGGGAATGTTATGTCACCTCACTCAAGGAAGTCAAACTGAAAGAGGCCATGATCATTGAGGGACTTGACGTCTGAGATGAGGACGAGCTGGTCAGAGGAGAACCGGTGGAGGAGCTCGTTGAGATTCCCATCGATCCCACCAACCCAATGAAAACTGCCAAGATCGGCAGCCAACTATCCGCCCAAGCCAAGGCCGACCTTACTGCCCTTCTGACCGAGCACAATGATGTATTTGCCTGGACTCACTCAGACATGCCAGGCATTGACTCCTCTTTCATAACTCACCGCCTCAGCATTGAACCCCACTTCCGACCTTACTGCCAGAAGCAGCGCATCTTTCATCCGGAGCGCAATACTCTTATAGCCGCAGAGGTTGACAAGCTCCTTGAGGCCTAATTCATCAAAAACGTGGACTACCCTAAATGGTTGTCAAATGTGGTCCTACTTCGCAAGAACAATGGCAAATGGCGACTCTGTGTCGATTACTCTGACCTGAACCGAGCCTGCCCCAAAGATAGCTATCCTTTTCCCCGCATAGATCTGCTGGTCGACGCCACGGCCGGTCATCAAATGCTCAGCTTCATGGATGCTTTCTCTGGCTACAACCAAATGTGCTCTCCGTTTCTTGTTTGAGGCCAGTAACAATGAGGCCGAATGTGAGGCATTGATAGCGGGTCTTCGCCTAGCCAGGGATATCGGTGTCGGCCACATCCGAGTGTTCAATGACTCCCAGCTCATCGTCGGACAGATCACGGGAGAATTCGATGCCAGGGAGGACACAATGCGAGCTTACAGGGATATTGCACTTCCCCTTGTTCGCCTCTTCAATACCTTCCACATCAAGCACATTCATCGGGCGGAAAACTCTAAGGTAGGTGAGATGGCTAAGTTGGCTTCCGCATACCAGCCCGACCTCAGCCGTGGTATCTGCCTCGAATACCTGTCCCACCCCGCCATTTGCCCCGACCAGCACGAAATACAATTCTTCCAAAGTGAGCCCATCCCTTGGGTGTCGGACATCTTTCTATTTCTGACAACGGGGGAACTTCCAGACGACCAACAGCAAGCCGCCAAAGTCAGGGCCCGGTCGTCCAATTACATCCTCATCAGCGGCATTTTGTACAAACGTGGTTTCTCACGCCCCTATCTGCGATGCCTCAATCCGGCTCAAGCAACCTATGTGATGGAAGAAATTCATGAGGGTATCTACGGCAATCACTCAGGCGGCAGGTCCCTCGCCCACAAGATACTTCGCACTGGATATTTTTGGCCTACTCTCAACCAAGATGCGACTGACTTCATGCTCAAATGTGATAAGTGTCAGCGTTTTGCGAAAATCCCTTATGCTCCTCCTACTGAATTGATCACACTTTGTAGCTCCTACCCGTTCGCCAAATGGGGGATCGACCTAATTGGTCCTTTACCCACCGGCCGAGGCCAGACCAAATTTGCCATTGTCACCATTGATTATTTCACTAAGTGGGTAGAGGCAGAACCCCTTGCCACCATTACCGAGCGGAACACAACCAAGTTCATCTGGCAGTCGATCGTTTGCAGGTTCGGCATCCCCCAGGCCATCGTCTCCGACAACGGCAAACAATTCGACAACGCTAAGTACAGGAAGTTCTGTGCAGACCTCCAAATTCAACCACGTTTCTCTTCCCCCGGTCATCCCCAAGCCAATGGCCAAGTCGAGGTCACCAACCGTTCTCTTCTGAAGATCGTCAAAACCAAGCTAGAATCTGCTAAGGGACTTTGGGCTGAGGAACTACCAAATGTACTCTGGGCTTACTGAACTACAGCTCGGACTCCCGCTGGAGAAACCCCTTTGCGCTTAACGTACGGCGCCGAGGCGGTTATTCCGGTGGAAGTCGGTCTGCCTACCCCTACGGTATTACATCCGGATCTAGCACTAACGGAAGAGCTCCGTCGGGCAGACCTGGACCTAATTGAAGAACTCAGAGAAACCACTGCTGTCAGACTGGCCTCATACCAACGGAAAATGAGAACACACTACAACCGCAAAGTCCGAGCAAGGGAGTTCGCTGTAGGGGACCTTATCTTGAGAGAAGCAACTCTTGCCACTAAAAATCCAACTGAGGGTAAACTGGCACCCAAATGGGAGGGACCTTACGTTGTGAAAGCCCGACCACATCCGGGCACCTACCGACTTCAGGACATGGAAGGTCGAGACCTCCCCCACCCCTAGAACGCTGAACACCTGAAGCGCTACTTTCAATAAATTCCTACTGTTGTATTGCTCAGTTGTTGTATTTCCTTTTTGATGCATAATGTAAACTTTGATCGACTGGACTACACTCTCCATGACAACAATTCTATATCTTAGCTATCTGTGTGTTGTCTCAATAACATTCTCATTTGTAGCACTTATTAAAAGCCTCAGCCAGTCCGAGCATTAAAAGCCTCAACCAGACTGAGCACCAGAAGCCTCGGTCAGTTCGATCGTCAAAAGCCTCAGCCAGACTGAGCACTAAAAGCCTCAGCCAGACTGAGCACCACGAGCCTCGGTCAGTTCGACCGTCAAAAGCCTCTGCCAGACTGAGCACTAAAAGCCTCAGCCAGACTGGGCATGAAGCACTCGGCCAGACTAAGCCTCACTCAGCCTAAGCACAACAAGTCTTAGCCAAACCGAGCGGCACAATTTCAAGATCCGACTGAGTTACTTTCAACGTCAGTGAGCCATAGCTTAGCCCCAACTGAGCACGCGTACAGGACCCGGTCAGGGCCATCCATGCAAACTTCATGCTTATGGAATTAGTAGACACACTTACTCACAATTCCAAGTCCAAGTCTTTACACCACTCTTTGCTTAGTCAAATTCCAAAGACGTTCTTACACGCTTTCTTTACAAGCCAGGTTATTTTCATTTCACTCTGCATTAAGGAGCCTTTACCTTTACTCGGCATTGTGTTTTTTACAACAAGTTCAATTCCACTCTGCATTGAGGAGTTTACTCTGCACTTAGTTCTTATTAGAAGTTCAATTTCACTCTGCATTAAGGAGCCTTTACCTTTACTCGGCATTGTGTTTTTTACTACAAGTTCAATTCCACTCTGAACAGTTTACTCTGAACCAATTTTTTTGAACAGTTTGAACCTTTTAGTGGTCGACTGGTTGGTTGACCGGTAAGTTAAATTTTTTTTTTTAACTGTTTGAACCCTTTTTTGGGAATTGTTTGAACCATTTGGTGGTCGACCGGCTGGTCTCCCCCAATGGTCATGCACAGTGTTTTGGTTAAATGTGGAGCCTGTCCTCGATTTGGTGAAACGTTTGGTGAATTTTCGATTTGATATCAATTTGGTGAAATCGTTGGAGCTCCAAACAGTGCTTTTTTCACCAAATTTCAAATTTGATGCTAGGTTTGGTGAAGCGTTGGAGATGGTCTTACTAATTAAGTTGCTGTCTCAGTTTGTTTGTACTTATGCGTTCGTTTATTACATATTTGTTTATTACAATTTTTTTGAAACTGAAATTAATTATACACATTTGTTTATTATATATATATGAATACATATACATAAAAGTCATATTTCACAACCCAAACGGAACCCATATTTCACAAAAAGTCAAAAAGTACATTTATTTATATTAAAAAATTGAGAAAAAACAATTGGACTAAAAAAGTGCAATTTTTTTCTTTTTGGACTAAAAAATTTAGTAAAAATATATGGATGATTGGGTTAACTTTTTGACTGTTTATGGAAAAATGTGTACTAAAAAGTTGTATTAAAAAGTTTGTGTAAGGGAAAATTAGAATTCGGAATTGTGCGGCCGTAATTTTTGACTTTTGGTGAATAGTGACAACTTTTTAAGTTTCTGAGTAACTTTTTGACGTTTTAATTTTTTTCCAACTTGCCAAACTTGGCCTTAATATGTAGTGTCACGTACGTTTCCGTTTCCCTCCCAAATTTGGAACAAAAACCAAAGTCGGCAGGCAACGCCCATGAAATCCCACAGATGTAGTACTTTTCATGATGACCCACATGGCGTAGCCTTTCTAATCTCACCAACTCATTTCCATTTCCTACATACAATTTCGGCAACTTTGCTGTCCCTCCTTCTCTCTCCATTTCGGTTTTGCTGTCCACCTCCAGTAACACACTCTCTCTCTGTCTCTCCATTTCGACTACGCCAGCTCGCCGACGGTAACACTGGTCATTTTATCGGGCATGTGTGAGTCTGTCTATTTTTTCTTGAGTAAGCACATTATTATTATGACCTACTATGTTCCCCTCGCACGACATTACCATTACTCAACTATTAAACTGTTCCTCCTTAGGTCATTGAAACCATACGTACGATTAGGTATACAAAGTACACGGGTGACAAACTGATATTGCCATTGAGGAGTTCCACAGTGACAAACGGCCTAGGTTGAGCAGTGTAGCCGGTTTTTTATTTCTCTGCATGATTGTAAGTTGCGTATGTGTGCTCCTGGGTTGAATGTCCGATGTGACCCTGTTTGAAGTGTGCGTATTGGTTGTTGTTTCTGGCTTGAAGTCGTGAATACTATAAAACGAGTACAAAATATGGGCAATTAATTTTTGTAAAACAGTGGCATGCCATACGTGCATAAATTAACGACAACATATCGTACTTGAACAATAAACGAAAAGTACCACTCGTACAATGTACGTACGACTGAATGGTCCGTTCATTGCAAGTTGTTAACAGTCAATTTCGTTTTGTTACAATTTGGGAGTAACGTTTTTTCTGCATCCTTATCAATCTTGCATGAAATTCTTTGCAGGAATTATCGTAATTGGATATGGGCGACATGTCAGACGATGCGAAGCAACAGTGAGTTTATGTCGTTCACTATTTGATACAGTTAGTTTTGCAAGGATATGTTTCGTGTACGTACTAAATTCCACGGTCTGTTCGTGTATGACATATTGTGGCGGTATGTACTGTCATCAGGAGGTTGTGCGATTTGTGTTTCACACATTTGTGATAGCCTCAAATTGCACCATGAATTTCGTGTAATGGATTAAAACTGTCCATTTCTTAGCAGAATATGTGCACATACGACACATGTCGCGTATTATGCGGAGAGAATTTGTGAAATCCCTAATTGACTGAGTAATACTAAACCACTTCAGTTAATAATTTTCGGTGACAACGGAAAACGACATTACCAATTTCACGAAAATGGCACAACTTTGGAAATGACAAGGCAAGATTGACTGCCTTTAAAGTTAACCGACGAAGATGATAGAATGCACAAAACGTACATACCTCCGATGTAATTTGGCCTTCAATAAAATTTCATTTACGCTGATATTTGTTACAGGCAAAGGAAAACATTGAACCCAAGTGGCAAAGGTTCACGAATCAAAACGGTTGACATTACCGAGCCCCCTCGTCGAAAGCGGCCAGTTGGACCATTTATTTTTTACAGGTTCGATCCGTGTCCTTCAAAGCGGCTCACAGTACGAACACTCTCGTCATAAACGTCTGACAGTATTTTTGCACAATTGTGCATTACATATCTTCAACTCATAGTTTGCCCCTGTGCAAATTTCACTTTGTACTCGCAAGAAATTAGGATTTTAGAGACCAAAAGTAAGGGCCAAAATAATTTGGACCATTTATAATTGTTGTTCTAGAAATCATGTGGTTATTATTGTTTTAGCAACGAAAATTGGACATTACAGATGCATTATTATGTAGTTGGGACCAAATTTGTTTGTGTCACAAATTGGTCCGTAAATGTCAATGGTTGCGATTTGTGTACACAAATGTATATATATCCATCCATATCTAACATATACTTACGCCGAAATTGACAATGGTTGCAGCCAGCAACAATTCAAGGAAAGATGAGAAGCAGACAACCCCGGACCGAATATGGTTAGTGTGCAGACATGTAGTAAGTAGAGTACAGTGATGGAAACACGTGACTGCTGTCATAGCAAACTATGGACTTCTATTCCATGCGCACACCAGTCATGTGCTTTTATTGTGTCACATTCAGCGATTTCCAACAGTCATAGACGCCATATTGCATGTTCTTATAAACTCCGATTATTTGTAAAATTTCATGTCCGTTTTTATTTCAAATGTGTGCGAAATAGTAATTTGTATGTGCAATCATATGTAAATACCACAAAATGTGCACACATTGAGAGTGATACAACTTGTGGTGAAAATTATTTTGGACTTACAGTTCTTATTTGTCCTGTATGTGCGTCACGTTGGTGTAACACTTACAGAGCCGAAAGGATATTGGGGAAAGGTGGAAGGAACTCCCCTGTGATGAGAAGAAGAGGTTTCAGGACATGGCTAAGGCAAGTGCCAAGGAACTGGGCGAAGAAGTTGCAAAGAAAGCTGCAAAGGTACTTACGTGCTTAATGTTTTTTGTAACTGCATTTGGGGAGGACCTGCTATCGACACAATGCTGGTTAAATTTTTGTATTAATGTTCACGTTAATAACATTGCAGAGTAAAATGCAAGTCCGCATATCGTTGAAGGCAATTGTTGATATCGTGAACCGGTGTAATGAAGCACAGAAGCAGGCAGTCATTGATATTGGGTTCGGTGGCCTCCTCGGGTTAAAGTGTACCCGTATAGATCACAACTTGTGCCAATGGTTGGTACAGAACTTCGATCCCGACACGTGTTCGTTGAGTGTTCATGGCCGTCACCTGAGGCTCACTTGTGAGGAAGTGCATGTCTTATTGGGTATACGGTCAGAAGGTAATGACGTGCAGTTCACTGGTTCAATAGACGCATATCCCAATATCTACGAAGAGGTTGGAGCTGTTAAGGGAATCATTCCTTTGAACCAGTTGAGAGTTTATCTGACTGAGAGTGATGGTGCGGATGATGAGTTTCGGCGGAAGTTTGCGCTGTACGTGTTGGGGGCCATGTTGTGTCCTACCACAATGACCGCCGAGCCTGTCGTTCGTTCATGCTGTGAAGGACGTGACCGGTATGCGGGCATGTAATTGGGCAAAGTTGACACTGCAATTCCTTGTCAAAGGTGTTCAGAAGTATAAGATGAAAGGTCATCGCGAGGCAACTGGATGTGTTTTCCTTCTAATGGTAACGTAATCGACCGTTGTTTGTTTGTACCATGCCGATTACATATTTCATCCATTGCTGTGCATATGGTTCAATAAAATGGCAGTCGTTGCGAAATACAAACTTACCTATTATTGAACAGCATGACAAATATACTTGTACGGGCCACATTTTCTGTAACCACAAAGAGCTTATCTGTTTAACCGGAAAGCTGCATGGGGATTTTGCCATCGAGACACATAAACACATAGATATGATTGTGTTGTAAGTTGTATGCATTGTTAACGAATACGGATTATTTTGCTCGAAACTGTATACTAAATATCTTTTCCCTCTTATAATGCAGCTATTTTACTTGGATCGTTTTGCCCCTCCCTGTAAGAGTACGTCGACTACTACACGCTCCATCCCTCGGCTAAATGATTGGGGTGATGCCGAAATACGGGAGACGCGGCGACATATGGGAAGGAAGCAAATGTTGGAGCAACATGAGGTAATCAACCCATTCGTGCACATTTGACAGCATTGCCCCACCTGTGTTATGGAAACAGTGACAGACTGAATTTGTGTTCCTATGACTAGGTGACAAGCAGTGACAAACAGTGACCCATTCCTTAGCGTATGTAATATTTTCAGTTTGTCCCTCCCTATTTACTCTCAAATACTCGAACTTTTGGGGGGAAAACATGAAGTTTCCATGTGGACAATATTGTAGCCTTACAAATTCAATTTTATGTACTACTTCCGTTACGAAATGAATTTTGGTTAAGCCCTGAAGTCAGATTTTTGGAAAAGCTTGAAGATTTTGGTTTTTTAACCTTGTACAAATGTCAAAACATTATCGTTCAGTTATTGTTAGTTAGTTTGTAATTGAAAGTTTCTCTTTGTTTATGTAAATGGGAAAAGGTAAAGTGGTAAACATGGGATCGACTGTGAAGTTTTTATCCACACCAGATGAGCATCATTTACAACAAATTTTTTGTTCATTTCAGACAAATGGAGTGATTAATTTTTATTAGATATATTTAATATGTAAAGTGTGTACACATACGTTGTGTGCAACTTAAGAAAGCAGACCGAAACTTTACGATTCACAGTTGAGATCGATTAACGATTCAGTACATTACCATTTGCATTCATGATTTGAATCCCGATTTGACAACTATGTTAGGTGGAGTTTCATCCAATAATAGCGGAAAGCAATGACATTGATGACGCAATCGACACACACCATGTCAATAACAAATAGAAACCACGGATTGATGAAGTTCGTTTGAGCAAGGTTGAGTCCGACATTGGTGAACTGAAGGAAACCATGAAGCAAGTGCTTCACAGCAATGCGGAAATAAGGGACATGTTGGTCAATTTCCGAGGGAAGGAAGCTATTGACAATGCAAAGGTAAGCAAAAGCAATCAGTACACATGCTTCATACAGTTCACAGAGGTTACTTGAAGATGAAATATCGTAGTAAGTTAATGTATGTGTTTGTGTGATTAGGTGGAGTCGACTCAAAGAAATTGTAACATTAACATATCCTCCAGCATTGGTAAACTCAAAGGAATGCTAAACGAACTGGTTGCAGCTATATTGTCTGGGAAACAACCGTTTAATGAACAGACACATATTGCTGAAATGAAGCAAATGATGCAGCAAGTGCTGGAAGTGTAACATGCCCGGGGGGTACCCGCCGCGCGTTAAACAGTTCGGATTCCCGAGATCTCTTTGATCTCAAGTTTCACGAGTGCAATGTGAAACATAGATGAGAGTCCAGATTTGGCAACTTTTATTGAAAATCCATTTTGTTGCAATTTTGTCAAAAATGGACTGCGTCATCAGAACTCAGAGTCGCCACCTAATATTTTGGGAAATTAAGAAACCCATGACTCGGTGCCAAGGCCACTGTTCGTCGTAACCAAGGATGCTTGGCTCGGAACCTTAGGTATGAGAGGGGAAGGTCAATAATGAGCACCCCCGCTCACCCGATCAAAAGATCGGCCTCTACTAAACCATGATATGACTTTTATTTTCTTTATATGTTCATGTTCTGATTAGTTAATAAATGCTAAAATTTACTATGTGAAGCATACAAATATAGACTAGTTTGCTCAAATTGGAACAATTCAATTTCATGTTTATTTTTCGAAAAGGGTTTGAATTTGCCACTCGACAAAGTAGACTTAAAACGTATATTTATTGAATTATTCCAATTCAAACAACAAGCCTTCATCCACAGGCATTCATACAGTTATATCACTTAAGCAAATAGCCACATGGTAGGATGCTAAACATAATAAGAAAATCACACACAAATGGGATGCTAAAGCATAAAAACTCACAGATTTACTGACGTCCCTCGAACAGCTACAAAACAAAAGTTAGTAAAATATGGATGATCTTATATACAGAATCCTAATGTAATTCACTCATGAGATGCACTAAAGATTTGGCTTCTAGAATATGCATAAAGATGCAAATTTAGCCAAATCTTATGCATGGATCATGGATGTAAAGCAGGGATATGCATGGCATGTCAGATATATATATACACACAGTTAGGAAAAGCGATAAAAGAATGGGATAGAAAGAAGCGGGGTAGGGGAATTATTACAATACTTGAATTATTACAGATCCGAGAGAGGAGGAATAATAAAATAAAATAAAATCTCACAAACACTCAAAAGAAAAATAAAATAAAATAAAGAACTTCACGTGATTCGGGAGTCATTGGAAAATATTCTGCTTGGAAGACTGCTCTGTTCTGTCTGTCTGAAAAATTATTTTACGGGAGTACTACTCATCTCGGAACATTATTCACTACTAGAGTTACTATTCACTGCCAATTATAGTTCGTCTAGTGGGGTCACATGAAACAGTACTGTAGACCACAGATACAAGTCGAAATTGCGTGGGTCAGCCATATAACCATTTAACTAGGGGTGAAAGAATAACCGGAAGGACCGATTAAACCGACCGAACCGACCGAACCGAACGGGTTTCGGTCGGTGTGATGAGTTTTTAGTCGGTCGGTTCGGTTCGGTTTTTTTGTTTTTTGAGAATTCGGTTCGGTTTACGGTTTTTCAGATTATGGACCGAACCGCACCGAACCGCACCGAATCATATAATATTAATAGCCTTAAAATCCTAGCCATCCACATCGCACGATCTGTGCCATCCGCGTGTCTCACAAAAAAATAAATAAATAAAAACACACACCACACATATACATGGTTCACCAAACACCACACACCACACCATAGATTTTTTCTCTCTCTCTCTCTTCGTCTCTTTGTTTTCTTCCTGAGAAGAAGCTCTCTCAGTTTCTCTTCTCCATTTTTTCTCCATTTTTCTGACTGTCACTCTCTCTCTCCCACGGCCCTCTCTTGCCATCACTCTCTCTCTCTCTCTCTCTCTCTCAAGAAATAAACCGAGAGCTCTCTATTTCAAACAAGCAAGAGACACCGACTGTCACTCTCTCTTCGCACTTCCTTCACTCATCAACGAAGCAGACGATGAAGATCTTGGTGGGTTTGTAGCAAAATCAACAAGCAGAAGCTTAATCAAAACCCTAAGGTGATTTTCGAAAACCCTTGATTGTGCCCTAATTTTCGAAATCCCTTTTATTGATCTTGGTGGGTTCTTTAAATTGCTCTGCTTTTCTTGTGTTTTTAGTGTTGGTTTGTGTTCATGTATGAATTAATTTCAAGTTTCCTTTCTGGGTTTTATCTGTGATTATATATGTGTCATGGAAAGTTGGTTGATTTGTTTTTATGTTTTCAGTCAAAAGGAAACCAGAGGATTTTCCAGGAAAATTAATTAAATTGAACTTGTATTAGTCGAATTCTAGCCCAGGTCTCTCTCTCTCTCTCTCTGTAAATTTATAATTATTATCTTTATAAAATTTATAATTATTTTATAAAGATACTACTAATCCGAGTTGTTAATATATGATTATATATATGAAATATTAATTATTTCTTTTTATTGTTGGATTAAATTTATTTTGCAATAAATAAATTCTATTTAGTGAAAGTAATTCAAATTAATTTCTTGTTAATGTTGGATTAAAAGAAATCACTTTGTAAAAAAAATGCAATAAACTCAATTAAGCATCTAATTGGACAGCTCTTGTTAACCTTGGTGAGATCATTTCAAAATCCAAATTATTTAACTTGTAAGGTTCACTCTAATCCATGTAAAAAGAAAAAAAGAAGTTGATTGTATATTGGTAATTACATGATTAATCATTTTGTTTTAAACAAAATCGATATCGAATGTGATTTAATAATAGACTATTTAATTTTTATGATAAATATAATTTAATTATGTGATTATCGATGTTCGATCATCTTAATTTTTACAAAATATATATCCTACCATATTAAAGATGCTGATTACTAAGATGGATTTTGAAACGGGGCCTCCAACACCCAAAACCTCTGTAGTTGAATGTCCAAAGAATCTGTTCCCTTATGTAAATTCATTAGTGTTAGATCGATTGAAATGAGTTTTATTTCAATAGCTTTTTAGACTAGAACTAATTAAGAGGCCTTTTATCATTAGACATATCATTATACCTAAGTGAAGTTAGTTAAAAATTTGCATGGATTGATTTTTGGATGTGTTTCTCATAGTTTAGTTTGAAATCCATCCTAATGTTAGTAATTTAGCATTATCAGATGAATATTCGATTTCAATGTATCACAATAAAGTTTATGATTGTGGATTTTATAAAATTTAAGTTGATTTTTATATTCTCCATCCTGATATAAATTCTTTTTTTTTTTTTAATTGTTGTGCTAATGACATATAAAGAAATAATAATATATATATATATAATGGTTTGCAAATTTTTGTTGTTATTATGTTTAGATGGATGAAAATATGGTTGAAGTGCCCAATGAAACTGAAGAACCTACGGTACAAGAAGCTAAGGAAACAACAAAAAAAAAAATAAATGGTCTGTAATATTTATTAAGGTTTAGATTTAGACACATAGTTTTATGGTTGGATTGGATACATGGTTGGTTGATGGCTTAGACTTGCCTTAGATGGTTTTTATTTTATGTTTTTGAGTTTTGAGATTGATTATATTAATGGTCTGTAATATTTATTAAGGTTTAGATTTAGACACATAATTTTATGGTTGGTTGATGCCTTAAACTTAGACTTGGATACAGGGCTTAAACTTTATGATTGAATATATGTTATTTTTCATTTTTTTGTTGGTATATATTAATAACAGGACAGGCCTAAAATGTGAGGCCTTAAACTTATGCAAGAATTGCATAGCTTTAGGCCCAAATTTTATGCAAATGGATAAGAATATAGGCCTAAAATGTGAGGCCCAAACCTATGCAGGAATTACATGGCTGGAGGCCCAAATTTTATGCAAATGGACAAAAATATAGGTCCAAAATGTGAGGCCCCAAACCTATGTAAGAATTATATGGCTTGAGACTCAAATTTTATGCAAAATGGATAAAAATATAGGCCCAAAATGTGACGCCCAACCACCAAATCAAAAAAAAAAAAAAAAGAAAGAGCCAAAAACCGAAAAACCGAGAAACCGCACCGCACCGTAAAAAACCGAACCGAGCCGGTTTATGACATTTTTTTGGCCGGTTCGGTTCACACAATATGTAAAACCGAATTACCGGTTCGGCACAAAAATAGTGAAAAAACCGACCGAACCGAACCGATTTCACCCCTACATTTAACCAAACAGAATTAAATTTCCCTTCATGTTTCACGTGGTGATCAATGATCAATAATAACAATCTCCACAAAAACTTCTGATGACCCCACCATAACAAACCCACAATGGAAAATCATATGGTGATTTAAATAAAAACTGTGGGCTAAAACAAAAGGCCCATTCCTCAAGCCATCACCCACGTGAATCACTTTCCCATGTACTACCAACACTAACTCCAGCTATCTTCAAATCACTAGCAACACACGCGCAGGAGCGTGAATGCCCACAACGCAAAGACTAAGACCCACTCGCATGGCTGTGCACCATACGCTAGGCTTCAGCACAATCATCTCCGAAATGGCTACCAGCCCATACCATGACCATCTGAGCAAAACCCAGAAACTAGAACTCCCACAGGCACCTGAGTTAGATAAAACACTGTGCGGGCAATACCCATCAACAGCAACAACACTCTCACATCCCTACCACCTTTTCTCTCTCTCTCTGTATGGTCTGTGTGTGTGTGTTTGAGGATGTGTGGGTGTGTGTTTAGTGTCACCACCCTTCCTGTCTCCTTCCCTCACCCGTGTATCTCCCATGGCTGTCTCTCTCTTGTGAGAGAAGAGAGAGAGTAGTGTGTGTGTTTTTCTTTCTCTCTTATGTGTATCAGTGTTGCTCTCCCCTTCAATGCTCTTTTCTCTGAAAAACAGTGTGTGAGTGTGTTAGTCCCTCTCAATGGTGGTTCTGCTGGGTGTGTATGGGTGTTGTGCCGTGTGTGCCGTGCATGGTGAGAGTTGTGGTGTGTGTGTATCTATAGGTGCCGTGAGTGAGAGAGGTGTGTACGTGTGTTGGTGTGTGTGTGTATGGTGATCATGGTGGTGGTGTGTGATGAGTGGCCACGGTGGTGGTGGTGTTGTGTGTGTTGGTGTGTGTATGTATGGTGATCATGGTGATCTCGCATGTGTTTGCCTCTGCCCCTCCTCACATGCCAGCCGTGGGTGTTGGAGAGTGAGAAGAGAGCTCCCAAAAAGCTATTCTGAAACTAAACCAAAATCCCCCGAATACAACCTTCCTCTGTAGTTGATATAGGTATACACCTATGAGAGAGAAACTGTGATCAACGCTAATCAAAGCTTTCTCAACTCAGAACCATCGAACTGGGAAGGGGGGGAGAGAGAGATCAGGTGCAGAGAGTCATTGAGTGGGTGATCTCCCATGTGCCAGTGTATGGCCTTGTGTCCCATGCATGTGTGTTGTCTCCTCTTTTAATCATACACCACCCACCCACTCATTTGAAAAAGATATATTAAACCACACCCTCCACTGCAGACTCCTCATTACATTTCACCACCCACTCCTCTCTTTTTCAAAATTGTCTTCACCTGCTCCAATATGATGTCCCCCCTCCCTCCTTTTTTTTTCTATATTCTCCCACTCCACCGAATTATATCACCCACTCCACCCACTAGCCATATATATTTGATTTTTAATTTTCTCCACCAAACCATCACATGATCCTATTGAAATATTGTTCACCACCACCCATTACTTTTCTTTTCTTTTTCTCTTTTTTTTTTTTTATTTTCTATGTTTTTTTTTATTTTTTTTGGTTTTATTATTTTTTTTATCACATACCAATTTATATAAACACACCTAAAAATTTGTACAAACACACAAAATTATATAAAATTATACAAAAGTATAAATTCAAATAAAAATTATTTTAATTTGACAAAAAATGGGTGAGTTTCGAAATCAAAATTTCAATTTGATTTTTCTGGTGAGGGTGGTCAAAATAAAATGCCCAAGTCTTAGGGCCGGTCAAAATGGGGTGTCTACAGGAAGGTTTATCGGAAACAGCACAATTGCCTCGCGCAGAGGAAAAGGGTGTTCACCCTACCGTGGGAGTCGAGTTGCATGATGGCGGCGTGGTCTTCCCAACTTACTATGGTAGCCCAAATGAGGGTAATGTTCAAGATTTATAGGGGGTGGATTGGGAGGACAATAATGTGAATGGAATGTTGTCCAATGAGAAAATTGATATGCACGTTGGACAGTTGTGTACCGTCCAAGAAGTTGGGGACACGCACAACAACCGTGGCCTTGCCTTGGAGGAAACATACGCAAGCGAAGAAAGCAAATCTCTTTCGGTTCAGTTTTTGGCCATGAAGAACGTTGCAAAAGAGAGTTTATCTTCCTTTGATGATTTGCAAACCCTGCCACCAATGCGAGGAGAAGTAGAGAATGTGCATCCTTTTGCCGGTAAGCTTGCCCAAACATTGGGAGCGGGACAAATTGTAACAGGCACACGAAAGGGAAGAGGAAGAGGACGAGGAAGAGGAAGAGGTGTTGGAGCGACAGACGTAGGGGATATGCATTCGTGCAACGATAGCAAAATAAGTACTCGGCTTACTGCAGAAAAATTCCCAAGTCGCCACATCACTTCACCTTTCGTATGTTTCATTACCAATTGATGCCGACATCATTACTGATCATAATTGAACCATTATTTGTGTTGTATTTTAATAGTTGTCATTGTAGTGCAAGTTTGCAGTAACAAATGTTGTACAATTGTCTTACAGATTTCGGACAAAGTCCTGTCCAAACTGCACAGGTTGGAGAAGCGGTTCCGTTCAGAGGTTAGACATCGCTTCACCAATTTTAGATGCATAAGGATGTGTTATGTATGTTGTAAATTACTTTGCTAAACAGTGTTCAGTTAGTTAACTGTTTATATTAATAGGAGGAGTTGATGTTACTTGATTGTTTTATATTGATAGAAGGACTTGATGACACTGGAGAGCAGAGAGGTTTTATCAGCGGCCGAACAGAAAGTTGTTGACTCTGTACTTGACGACAGAAAAAATGAAACGTACGGATGAGTTTAGTACTCGCAATTAACCTGTTCCGTAGTATTTGTGAAATAAGTTTGAATTCCACAATTTTATTTGTCGTGCTATGTTTATTTGATTTTTGTAGCTATCAGTGCTTTAATTTTTCATTCTGTATGATTTTGATGGGTTTATGATGGGTTTATCCATGTCGTATGTAGGATTTTCTTTGAATTTAATGCAGTGGCCTAGGGAAAGATCACTGGCTAAATTTCCTGTCTGAAGTTTTCTTCTGTTGGTCTTATCCTGCACACATGTAGCTATTGGGAAAATTGCAAATCACTGATATTTTCACAAAATATTTACAAATTCTTGGAAAACTTTATAATTTTAATTATGAAACTTAATAAAGTTTACCAATGATTTGCAAAATTTTTTGAAAACTTATAATGAAGTGCAATTTTCCGTAGCTATTTTCTTCTAGTCTGCTTACATTTTCCATTTTGATCATTTTGGGATATTGTTGGCTCCAGTTTGTAAAAAACATGTAATTTTTTTTTTAACTTGCTCACCTGTAAATGAGCATTTCAATTTTCACATATTATTTTAGCAAATACTATTGGACATGTCATAAGTTGTAATATGTAAAACTTTTTCCTTTTACTTTTGTTTTTTCAAAACTTAAAACTAATCTTAATTGGATTGGAGCCTAGTAGAATCAGGAATATCTGGCATAGTTGTACAACAGAAAAAACTAATCTTATGTTGTAGAGTTAAGCCAGATACGTTTAAGTTGTACTAGGCTGTAGGTTGCTTCTTACTGGTTCATGTATACGTTTAATGTAGGGACATTGTCGTGTCTATGAATCTTCATGAAATGCCTTGCGAATTTGCTACGCGATGTGACATACGCACGCTTAAACCAGGGGCATGGCTATCCGACACGGTAAGTCCTGGCATCTGACAATGTTATTTCCACTATATTTGCATGATGGACATTTCCATGTACGGACATTGTTATTTCGTATTACATTTAAACAAATTGCAAACCTTATTTCGCAAGTTGCCTCGTGTGTTACAATGTTCCAACCAATCAACTTGGTCGCGGTTCAATTGACTAACGGACAGCGGCAAGTACACAAAGATGGGAGGCATACTGCATGGTTCTTTCCAGTATATCTGTCGGTAAGTAAGTGTTTTAGGTCGGTTGTGTATTGTAGAAGACATATTTTCAGAAAACTTTGGCTGACTGAACTTTACACACCAAACATGCAGACTTTGATACTAAATAAAAAAACTCAACCTCTGAACCATGAAAATATCGTCAAATCATATTTTGGACATGACAGATATACTGGGGTGCTTGATGCATGTCGGAAGGTAATATGAATGTCCATCCCATTGAAGCGAGTATATTTAATATGAACGTCCGTAACATGAATGTCGATCCCATTTACATGAATGTCAATGTAAATATGAAAGTGCGTACATGTTCGCATGCCCTCTAAACAATGTCTTCACTTGTGTTTGTGTGTAGATTTACATGCCTTTCAATTATAGAGGAGTACATTGGTTGTGCCTAAAAATAGATATGGTAGACCGTGTGGCGTACCTATTTGACTCATTGGCATCCGCCACACTGGACACCAACAAGCTGAACGCGGCTGTAGACACCCCATTTTTGACCGACCTTAAGACTCAGACGTCACCGATTGAGCGCTCGGTGATGTTGCATACTGTGCTCGTTCAGAAGTCTCAGAGTCGCGGCCGTGCGCCCTGCCTCCGGACTTCCGAACTCTCTTCTGTGCCTTGTCTCGGTTTGCGAACCAGACTCGGTTTTCTTTGTTTTCTTTCCTGAGGGGAGGGAGTGGTCCCGTAGACTATCTCTCGGTGGCCGTGCGCTACATTTCGTGGCCGTAGGCCATTTTGCCCATTTCGGAGCCCGGTTCCCGGTTTTCGGGACCGTCAGGCCGTGTGCCTCGGTTCGGGACCGCCCAACCATCTCCGATTTCTCCGGTTTTTGGCAAGTGCCTCTATTTTATCATTCCGAGGGACACTGGGGCCTCTGATACCCACTTCGTGGCCGAACGCCACTTTCGATGCTCACGGCCCATTTTCGGGACCCCGAACCGCGCGGTTTTGGCCCCCGAGCATTCATTTCGCACCGATTTCTGTTCAAATTTAGCAAGTGCCTCTGTTTTATCATACCGAGGGACACTGGGGTCGTAGATACCCACTTCGTGGCCGAACACCACTTTCGGTGCTCACGGCCCATTTTCGGGACCCCGAACCGCGCGGTTTTGGCCCCCGAGCATTCATTTCGCACCGGTTTCTGTTCAACTTTGGCAAGTGCCTCTATTTTATCATTCCGAGGGACACTGGGGCCTCTGATACCCACTTCGTGGCCGAACACCACTTTCGGTGCCTACAGCCCATTTTCGGGACCCCGAACCGCGCGATTTTGGCCCCCGAGCATTCATTTCGCACCGGTTTCTGTTCAAATTTGGCAAGTGCCTCTGTTTTATCATACTGAGGGACACTGGGGTCGTAGATACCCACTTCGTGGCCGAACACCACTTTCGGTGCCTACAGCCCATTTTCGGGACCCCGAATCTCGCGGTTTGGGCTCCGAGCATTCATTTTGCATTAGTTTTTGTTCAATTTTGGCAAGTGCCTCTGTTTTATCATTCCGAGGGACACTGGGGCCTCTGATGCCCACTTCGTGGCCGAACGCCACTTTCGGTGCTCACAGCCCATTTTCGGGACCCCGCGCGGTTTGGGCCCCGAGCATTCATTTTGCATTAGTTTTTGTTCAATTTTGGCAGGTACCTCTGTTTTAGCACCAGGAAGATCACTGGAGGGTGGGAGGCCAGCAATTGTCTCAGCAACCAGTTATCTGCTTGGTCAAAAGTGGTTCAGCATGAATACGGGAAGGAGAAAAGTCTGCGCGGCTTCACCGAAACAAGCGTAACTCTTTGCACAAGAGGAATTAAAATATGAGGCCACCACCATTGGAAAGCTTACTTCCGGGGCTTCATTTTTCACTCAAGAATATCCTAAGTCCAAATCCGGGGGGAGGAGATTTGGTTGGTTAAAGTCCGGTTGGACTGAATCTGCGCGGCTTTACGGAAACTGGCATAACTATTTCTACAGGAGGAATTTTGATGCAAGGTTTGCGGCATTGGAAATCTAACTTCCGGGGCTTCAATGTGGACACTTGAATGGACATTTTTGGCCTTCCCTAGCACCCACCAGCCAGTGGTCTTCTCGGCAGTTTTTTTTTTATTATTATCTAGCTGGCCAGCCACCCCTTTTGTGAAATGACGATTTTGCCCCTGTGAGTTGGCCGGCCCTATTCCTCTCATTGAGTGTATTCCAGCTATGCATTAGTTGCCCTCAAATATCTAGATTTAGGGAAAGATTTTTTAGAGCAAAATATCTAGATATTTTGAAAAGATATTTTGAGGGAATGCTTGGGTGTATTTTTCCCACCTTTTTGCCCTCCTTTTTCACCCCTTTTCTTGGCCATATAAACCAGCTGCCACCAGCTGGTTTAAGGGTGAGAAAAATCCTTTGAGCCTTGCATATACATCTCCTCCATTCCTCTCTTCCAAAAAGCTTCAAACATCCAAGTCTTGGCACCATTTGTTCATCAACATCTAGCATCACCATCACCATTCCATTTCCACCACTTGGAGCTGATTTCCAGCAGCTAAAAAGGTAGCAAATTCGGTCCAAGAGGCAGCCAAGAAGTGTTCTTCAAGGGTAAGTTGCTATTTTCCCTCTTCTAGCTCTATTTTGTATCATTTTTCTACCCCCTTTGCTTGAGTTTTTGGGCTCCGACCCTAACTGGTTTTAGGCTCATTTTGAGCCCCTCTACAACATTGTAGAAGGGCTCAACCATGTTTGGTGCTTTTACATACCACTTGCTTCACAAATCCTCCAATTTACCGTAAACTTGCATGCTATTTTTATCTTATATGCATTTATTTTTGGAGCATGCTATAAACTGATTTTGAGCTTATTTTGTGTCCCTCTACAACATTGTAGAAGGGACCAATCTTGTTTGGTGCCTCCATGAATGGCCTCTCTTTGTACCTCTCTTTGGCCATGTTTTACATGCTTTGTTAGGCTTATTTCGCTTCTGATTTGAGTCTCCATCAGGCCTGAAAAGAGCCTTGTTTTGGCCTTCTCATCATGTTTTGTTAAGGGTCTTAGGCCATTTGGTGAATGATTTTGGTACTTCATGTAATACCCTCTTTTTTACCGTAAAATTGCATGCTTTGTTAGGCTTGCTTAGCTCCTGTATCCAGCCTTCATCAGGCTTATAAAGTGTCTTAGAATGGCCCATTATTCATGTTTTGTTAAGGGTCCAAAGTTGTTTAGTGTATGCTTATGGTACCTCATGTTATAGCCTTCGTTGGCTCATTATTTTGCATGCTTTGTTTATCATATCTACACACTGAATTGGGGGATGCCATCTCTTGTAAATATGCATATTTTTGGTCCCTCTTTAATGTTGTAGAACTTTTTTTTTCAGTTTGAGCATTGTATATACTACTTGCTTTGTAATTCCCCTCTTTTTCCCCATTTTTGCATGCTAATTTTGCCATACTTGTGGTTATTATTTAGCCTTGCTTTGTACTGAAAAAAATGTTATTTTAGGGGCTGCCTTGCTACTGTTTTACATGTCATGTGTCAATTATGCATGTTTAGTAGGGCTGTAGGCCATTTCGGGTGCATTACATCGCATTTCGGGCATCGGGTGTGATTTTGTCATAATTCGGGGGCTATTTATGCATCATTTTAGCTACTGAAATTTGCATTTTTCATATGCCATATGCCATGTCTCATTTGCACGTCATTTTTGTGCCTTAGGGCCATGCCTCGGTTTGCGTGCCCGTGTGCACGCATTTCGAGGCATCTCATTTTCATCCATCGGCCTCTTATGTGAGCGTAGCTGAGGCTCACTCATGTTAGTATAAGTCCAATCTGCATTTGGAATGCCATTTCATGCTTTAATCCATTGCCTCGGTTTGCGTGCCCGTGTGCACGCATTTCGAGGCACTTCAATTTTATCCGACGGCCTCCCGTGTGAGAGTGGCTGAGGTCCTCTCATGTTGGTATAAGTCCATTCTGCATTTTGTATGCCATTTTCGCATCATTGCATTCCGTACGCCATTGCCTCGGTTTGCGTGCCCGCGGGCACGCACTTCGAGACATCTCATTTTAGCCTCATTACATATCATTTCCATGTCATTTTGCATTCCGTATGCATCGCCTCGGTTTGCGCGCCCGTGTGCACGCATTTCGAGGCATCTTTTTTTTATCCGACGGCCTCTTATGTGAGTGTGGCTGAGGTCCACTCATGTTAGTGTAAGCCCAATTTGCATCGCATGTGCCATTTCATGCCTTAGGATCATCGCCTCGGTTTGCGCGCCCGTTCGGCACGCATTTCGAGGCATCTCATTTTCATAGCATTGTTACAGCTAGGTTGTATGTTAGTCGCATTCATGCATATCGTGCATTTTACATCGTGTTCGGGATAGGAGTTAGCCCGGGCACGGGAAACGAGGCACGTTTCACGGAACGGGTCTCGATTCCCAAGTCACCGACACTCCGGATTATCCATGATGGAGTTAGGTTTTGCTGTAGCATTCATCTGCATTGCACCCTATATTGAGTTGTGCAATCCGATTCCTCGGCCATCATGCATCGATATGCGTGATTGGTGGCACGAGGATCGAGGCATGCATATATCTGTGAAATACATTGCTATGCCCTTTTCCTGCTCTCTGTTGCAGCAAGATAAGGAATCAGCAACTTTTCGGAGTTTGGCGCGCGTTTCGAGAAATATTGCAAACAGAGGCTAAATTGGACATCCCAGTGGATTTCCGCGCAACGCAGCCCAGCATACATCATTCATCAGAAGCGAGGCAGCCCCCTGGCTTGCATGCCAGTTTAAAGCTTTCTTAGTTTAATTTGTTAATTAATTAGAAATCTGTATTATTCGGACTGTATATTTCGGACTGTAATATTCTTTTATTCGGACTGTATTATTTATTCGGACCCTCTGCGCGAGGGCATAATTGTAATAAGTGTGGGTGAGTGCGATGTATGTCTTCCAACCCCCATTTCTTTCTCCCTTTTATTTACCCGCTTACGATGGTTAGATATAGGGCATATTTCAATTAGCATACAGTATGACAGCATGTTTGCATTCATTCATCTGTTTTGCACGCACCGGGCTCGGCGCATCATACAAACTGCATTTGTATTTCAATTCCAAATTGAATACGTGTTAGTTGTAGCATTTCATAGGCCATGTTTAGAATAGCCGAGCCTGCTATAGTTTGCATCTTTGCATGTGTTGCATTAGGCATTTCTGTATAATTAGGATCATGCATGATTTCTAATCAGCTTTTGTTTTGGCTTGGAGTACTCGGTAAGTTTTATGCTTTAGCATCCTTGCACGCGTGTGAGTGTTGCCATGAATAGCATGCTTACCATGAGGCTAACTGCTTATATGATATAACTGCCTTGAATGCCTGTGGGTGGAGGTTGAGTTACTTGAATTGGGACAATGCGTTGACTGTTTGTTTTAAGCTCACTAGATAGTGGCAAAACCATTGTTTTCTAAGCCCACCCGAGGGTGACAAATCCACGTCTTAGCCTACCTGCGGGTAGCACCATCAAACCATTTGCAAACAAACAAACATGAAATGTATTGTTCCACTTCAGACGGCCCAGTCTATACTTATTTGCTGTGAGCATCACATAGTAACCTAGGCTAATAACCGGAATAAGAACTCACATTGTTTTCAAAATAAGATATCATGGTTAGTAGAGGCCGGTCTTTGACCGGGCGAGCGGGGGTGCTCACGAAGTGACCTTCCCCAATCGTACCCAAGTTCCCGAGCCGAGGCAACTTTGGTGATGACGGACACGTGGCCTTTGGCACCGAGTCAGGGTTTCCTAAATTTCCCATTAAAAAACATTTAGGTGGCGACTCTGTATCTGGCAAAGCAGTCCATGTTTGGCACTTCTTTCAAAATCTGTTTTCCAAAACGATTTGCCGGATTTGGACTCTTTGGTTCAAGATTAAGAACCGTGACATTTGAGTCCTTCGAACTGTAGTGACCCCAATATGAACAAAACGGGACTTAACCCTCTCGGGGCGTTCGGGGACGTCTACAGTTTCTGGCGACTCTGCTGGGGATTTAGAGAACTTGACTCGAACTCGTGATATCTGGTTTTGACTACACTTGTGTGTTTCTTT
>JAPPVO010005923.1:0-10554 GCA_030407325.1 Camellia japonica | reverse complement strand
AAACAAGTGCGCTGCGCAAAACGGCGCGAGTGATAAACTGCACAAAACAGTGCGCTGCGCAAAACGGCGCGAGTGATAAACTGCACAAAACAGTGCGCTGCGCAAAACGCGCGAGTCATAAACTGCACAAAACAGTGCGCTGCGCAAAACGGCGCGAGTATAAACTGCACAAAACAGTGCGCTGCGCAAAACGGCGCGAGTGATAAACTGCACAAAACAGTGCGCTGCGCAAAACGGCGCGAGTGATAAACTGCACAAAACAGTGCGCTGCGCAAAACGGCGCGAGTGATAAACTGCACAAAACAGTGCGCTGCGCAAAACGGCGCGAGTGATAAACTGCACAAAAAGTCGCGTGCGCAAAACGGCGCGAGTGATAAACTGCACAAAACAGTGCGCTGCGCAAAACGGCGCGAGTCATAAACTGCACAAAACAGTGCGCTGCGCAAAACGGCGCGAGTCATAAACTGCACAAAACAGTGCGCTGCGCAAAACGCGCGAGTGATAAACTGCACAAAACAGTGCGCTGCGCAAAACGGCGCGAGTGATAAACTGCACAAAACAGTGCGCTGCGCAAAACGGCGCGAGTGATAAACTGCACAAAACAGTCGCTGCGCAAAAAGCGCGAGTGATAAACTGCACAAAACAGTGCGCTGCGCAAAACGGCGCGAGTCATAAACTGCACAAAACAGTGCGCTGCGCAAAACGGCGCGAGTGATAAACTGCACAAAACAGTGCGCTGCGCAAAACGGCGCGAGTCATAAACTGCACAAAACAGTGCGCTGCGCAAAACGCGCGAGTGATAAACTGCACAAAACAGTGCGCTGCGCAAAACGGCGCGAGTGATAAACTGCACAAAACAGTGCGCTGCGCAAAACGGCGCGAGTGATAAACTGCACAAAACAGTGCGCTGCGCAAAACGGCGCGAGTATAAACTGCACACAAACAGTGCGCTGCGCAAAACGGCGCGAGTGATAAACTGCACAAAACAGTGCGCTGCGCAAAACGGCGCGAGTGATAAACTGCACAAAACAGTGCGCTGCGCAAAACGGCGCGAGTCATAAACTGCACAAAACAGTGCGCTGCGCAAAACGCGCGAGTATAAACTGCACAAAACAGTGCGCTGCGCAAAACGGCGCGAGTCATAAACTGCACAAAACAGTGCGCTGCGCAAAACGGCGCGAGTCATAAACTGCACAAAACAGTGCGCTGCGCAAAACGCGCGAGTGATAAACTGCACAAAACAGTGCGCTGCGCAAAACGGCGCGAGTGATAAACTGCACAAAACAGTGCGCTGCGCAAAACGGCGCGAGTGATAAACTGCACAAAACAGTGCGCTGCGCAAAACGCGCGAGTGATAAACTGCACAAAACAGTGCGCTGCGCAAAACGGCGCGAGTCATAAACTGCACAAAACAGTGCGCTGCGCAAAACGGCGCGAGTCATAAACTGCACAAAACAGTGCGCTGCGCAAAACGGCGCGAGTCATAAACTGCACAAAACAGTGCGCTGCGCAAAACGGCGCGAGTGATAAACTGCACAAAACAGTGCGCTGCGCAAAACGGCGCGAGTCATAAACTGCACAAAACAGTGCGCTGCGCAAAACGGCGCGAGTGATAAACTGCACAAAACAGTGCGCTGCGCAAAACGGCGCGAGTGATAAACTGCACAAAACAGTGCGCTGCGCAAAACGGCGCGAGTGATAAACTGCACAAAACAGTCGCGTGCGCAAAACGGCGCGAGTGATAAACTGCACAAAACAGTGCGCTGCGCAAAACGGCGCGAGTCATAAACTGCACAAAACAGTGCGCTGCGCAAAACGCGCGAGTGATAAACTGCACAAAACAGTGCGCTGCGCAAAACGGCGCGAGTGATAAACTGCACAAAACAGTGCGCTGCGCAAAACGGCGCGAGTGATAAACTGCACAAAACAGTGCGCTGCGCAAAACGCGCGAGTCATAAACTGCACAAAACAGTGCGCTGCGCAAAACGGCGCGAGTGATAAACTGCACAAAACAGTGCGCTGCGCAAAACGGCGCGAGTCATAAACTGCACAAAACAGTTGCGCTGCGCAAAACGGCGAGTGATAAACTGCACAAAACAGTGCGCTGCGCAAAACGGCGCGAGTCATAAACTGCACAAAACAGTGCGCTGCGCAAAACGGCGAGTGATAAACTGCACAAAACAGTGCGCTGCGCAAAACGCGCGAGTCATAAACTGCACAAAACAGTGCGCTGCGCAAAACGGCGCGAGTATAAACTGCACAAAACAGTGCGCTGCGCAAAACGCGCGAGTGATAAACTGCACAAAACAGTGCGCTGCGCAAAACGGCGCGAGTGTAAACTGCACAAAACAGTGCGCTGCGCAAAACGCGCGAGTGATAAACTGCACAAAACAGTGCGCTGCGCAAAACGGCGCGAGTCATAAACTGCACAAAACAGTGCGCTGCGCAAAACGGCGCGAGTCATAAACTGCACAAAACAGTGCGCTGCGCAAAACGGCGCGAGTGATAAACTGCACAAAACAGTGCGCTGCGCAAAACGGCGCGAGTGATAAACTGCACAAAACAGTGCGCTGCGCAAAACGCGCGAGTGATAAACTGCACAAAACAGTGCGCTGCGCAAAACGGCGCGAGTGATAAACTGCACAAAACAGTGCGCTGCGCAAAACGGCGCCAGTGATAAACTGCACAAAACAGTGCGCTGCGCAAAATACGCGCGAGTGATAAACTGCACAAAACAGTGCGCTGCGCAAAACGGCGCGAGTCATAAACTGCACAAAACAGTGCGCTGCGAAAACCCGCGAGTGATAAACTTCACAAAACAGTGCGCTGCGCAAAACGCGCGAGTCATAAACTGCACAAAACAGTGCGCTGCGCAAAACGCGCGAGTGATAAACTGCACAAAACAGTGCGCTGCGCAAAACGGCGCGAGTCATAACTGCACAAAACAGTGCGCTGCGCAAAACGGCGCGAGTGATCAACTGCGCAAAACAGTTCGGTGCGAAAACCGCGCGAGTGATAAACTGCCCAAAACAGTGCGCTGCGCAAAACGGCGCGAGTCATAAACTGCACAAAATAGTGCGCTGCGCAAAACGGCGCGAGTGATAAACTGCACAAAACAGTTGCGTGCGCAAAACAGCGCGAGTGATAAACTGCACAAAACAGTGCGCTGCGCAAAACGCGCGAGTCAAAACTGCACAAAACAGTGCGCTGCGCAAAACGGCGCGAGTCATAAACTGCACAAAACAGTGCGCTGCGCAAAACCGCGCGAGTGATAAACTGCACAAAACAGTGCGCTGCGCAAAACGGCGCGAGTCATAAACTGCTCAAAACAGTGCGCTGCGCAAAACGGCGCGAGTCATAAACTGCACAAAACAGTGCGCTGCGCAAAACGGCGCGAGTGATAAACTGCACAAAACAGTGCGCTGCGCAAAACGGCGCGAGTATAAACTGCACAAAACAGTGCGCTGCGCAAAACGGCGAGTGATAAACTGCACAAAACAGTGCGCTGCGCAAAACGGCGCCAGTGATAAACTCACAAAACAGTCGGTGCGCAAAATAGCGCGAGTGATAAACTGCACAAAACAGTGCGCTGCGCAAAACGGCGCGAGTCATAAACTGCACAAAACAGTGCGCTGCGAAAACGCGCGAGTGATAAACTTCACAAAACAGTGCGCTGCGCAAAACGGCGCGAGTCATAAACTGCACAAAACAGTGCGCTGCGCAAAACGACGCGAGTCATAAACTGCACAAAACAGTGCGCTGCGCAAAACGGCGCGAGTCATAAACTGCACAAAACAGTGCGCTGCGCAAAACGGCGCGAGTGATAAACTGCACAAAACAGTGTCGGCGCAAAACGCGCGAGTGATAAACTGCCCAAAACAGTGCGCTGCGCAAAACGGCGCGAGTCATAAACTGCACAAAACAGTGCGCTGCGCAAAACGGCGCGAGTGATAAACTGCACAAAAAGTTCGCTGCGCAAAACAGCGCGAGTGATAAACTCACAAAACAGTGCGCTGCGCAAAACGCGCGAGTCAAAACTGCACAAAACAGTGCGCTGCGCAAAACGGCGCGAGTCATAAACTGCACAAAACAGTGCGCTGCGCAAAACCGCGCGAGTCATAAACTGCACAAAACAGTGGGCTGCGCAAAACGGCGCGAGTGATAAACTGCACAAAACAGTGCGCTGCGCAAAACGGCGCGAGTCATAAACTGCACAAAACAGTGCGCTGCGCAAACCGAGCGAGTGATAAACTGCACAAAACAGTGCGCTGCGCAAAACGGCGCGAGTGATAAACTGCACAAAACAGTGCGCTCCGCAAAACGGCGCCAGTGATAAACTGCACAAAACAGTTCGGTGCGCAAAACAGCGCGAGTGATAAACTGCACAAAACAGTGCGCTGCGCAAAACGGCGCGAGTCATAAACTGCACAAAACAGTGCGCTGCGCAAAACTGCGCGAGTGATAAACTGCACAAAACAGTGCGCTGCGCAAAACGGCGGGAGTGATAAACTGCACAAAACAGTGCGCTGCGCAAAATCGCGCGAGTGATGAACTTCACAAAACAGTGCGCTGCGCAGAACAGCGCGAGTCATAAACTGCACAAAACAGTGCGCTGCGCACAACGGCGCGAGTGATAAACTGCACAAAACAGTGCGCTGCGCAAAACGGCGCGAGTCATAAACTGCACAAAATACTACGCTGCGCAAAACCGAGCGAGTGATAAACTGTACAAAACAGTGCGCTGCGCAAAACGGCGCGAGTCATAAACTGCACAAAACAGTGCGCTGCGCAAAACGGCGCGAGTGATAAACTGCACAAAACAGTGCGCTGCGCAAAACGGCGCGAGTCATAAACTGCACAAAACAGTGCGCTGCGCAAAACGGCGCGAGTGATAAACTGCACAAAACAGTTCGGTGCGCAAAACAGCGCGAGTGATAAACTGCCCAAAACAGTGCGCTGCGCAAAACGGCGCGAGTCATAAACTGCACAAAATAGTGCGCTGCGCAAAACGGCGCGAGTGATAAACTGCACAAAATAGTTCGGTGCGCAAAACAGCGCGAGTGATAAACTGCACAAAACAGTGCGCTGCGCAAAACAGCGCGAGTCACAAACTGCACAAAACAGTGCGCTGCGCAAAACGGCGCGAGTCATAAACTGCACAAAACAGTGCGCTGCGCAAAACGGCGCGAGTGATAAACTGCACAAAACAGTGCGCTGCGCAAAACGGCGCGAGTCATAAACTGCACAAAACAGTGCGCTGCGCAAAACCGAGCGAGTGATAAACTGCACAAAACAGTGCGCTGCGCAAAACGGCGCGAGTGATAAACTGCACAAAACAGTGCGCTGCGCAAAACGGCGCCAGTGATAAACTGCACAAAACAGTTCGGTGCGCAAAATAGCGCGAGTGATAAACTGCACAAAACAGTGCGCTGCGCAAAACGGCGCGAGTCATAAACTGCACAAAACAGTGCGCTGCGCAAAACCGCGCGAGTGATAAACTTCACAAAACAGTGCGCTGCGCAAAACGGCGCGAGTGATAAACTGCACAAAACAGTGCGCTGCGCAAAACGGCGCGAGTCATAAACTGCACAAAACAGTGCGCTGCGCAAAACGGCGCGAGTGATAAACTGCGCAAAACAGTTCGGTGCGCAAAACCGCGCGAGTGATAAACTGCACAAAACAGTGCGCTGCGCAAAACGGCGCGAGTGATAAACTGCACAAAACAGTGCGCTGCGCAAAACGGCGCGAGTCATAAACTGCACAAAATAGTGCGCTGCGCAAAACGGCGCGAGTGATAAACTGCACAAAATAGTTCGGTGCGCAAAACAGCGCGAGTGATAAACTGCACAAAACAGTGCGCTGCGCAAAACCGCGCGAGTCACAAACTGCACAAAACAGTGCGCTGCGCAAAACGGCGCGAGTCATAAACTGCACAAAACAGTGCGCTGCGCAAAACCGCGCGAGTCATAAACTGCACAAAACAGTGCGCTGCGCAAAACGGCGCGAGTGATAAACTGCACAAAACAGTGCGCTGCGCAAAACGGCGCGAGTCATAAACTGCACAAAACAGTGCGCTGTGCAAAACCGAGCGAGTGATAAACTGCACAAAACAGTGCGCTGCGCAAAACGGCGCGAGTGATAAACTGCACAAAACAGTGCGCTGCGCAAAACGGCGCCAGTGATAAACTGCACAAAACAGTTCGCTGCGCAAAACGGCGCGAGTCATAAACTGCACAAAACAGTGCGCTGCGCAAAACTGCGCGAGTGATAAACTGCACAAAACAGTGCGCTGCGCAAAACGGCGTGAGTGATAAACTGCACAAAACAGTGCGCTGCGCAAAATCGCGCGAGTGATGAACTTCACAAAACAGTGCGCTGCGCAGAACAGCGCGAGTGCAGTTTATCACTCACGCTATTTTGCGCAGCGCGCTGTTTTGTGCAGTTTATCACTCGCGCTATTTTGCGCAGCGCCCTGTTTTGTGCTGTTTACACTCGCGCTATTTTGCGCAGCGCACTGTTTTTTGCAGCTTACACTCGCGCTATTTTGCGCAGCGCACTGTTTTGTGCAGTTTACACTCGCGCTATTTTGCGCAGCGCACTGTTTTGTGCAGTTTACACTCGCGCTATTTTGCGCAGCGCACTGTTTTGTGCAGCTTACACTCGCGCTCTTTTGCGCAGCGCGCTGTTTTGTGCAGTTTATCACTCGCGCTATTTTGCGCAGCGCTCTGTTTTGTGCAGTTTACACTCGCGCTATTTTGCGCAGCGCACTGTTTTTTGCAGCTTACACTCGCGCTATTTTGCGCAGCGCACTGTTTTGTGCAGTTTACACTCGCGCTATTTTGCGCAGCGCACTGTTTTGTGCAGTTTATCACTCGCGCTATTTTGCGCAGCGCACTGTTTTGTGCAGTTTACACTCGCGCTATTTTGCGCAGCGCACTGTTTTGTGCAGCTTACACTCGCGCTCTTTTGCGCAGCGCACTGTTTTGTGCAGTTTATCACTCGCCCTATTTTGCGCAGCGCACTGTTTTGTGCAGTTTATCACTCGCGCTATTTTGCGCAGCGCACTGTTTTGTGCAGTTTATCCCTCGCGCTATTTTGCGCAGCGCACTGTTTTGTGCAGTTTACACTCGCGCTATTTTGCGCAGCGCACTGTTTTGTGCAGTTTATCACTCGCGCTATTTTGCGCAGCGCACTGTTTTGTGCAGGTTACACTCGCGCTATTTTGCGCAGCGCACTGTTTTGTGCAGCTTACACTCGCGCTCTTTTGCGCAGCGCACTGTTTTGTGCAGTTTATCACTCGCGCTATTTTGCGCAGCGCACTGTTTTGTGCAGTTTATCACTCGCGCTATTTTGCGCAGCGCACTGTTTTGTGCTGTTTACACTCGCGCTATTTTGCGCAGCGCACTGTTTTGTGCAGCTTACACTCGCGCTATTTTGCGCAGCGCACTGTTTTGTGCTGTTTACACTCGCGCTATTTTGCGCAGCGCACTGTTTTGTGCAGCTTACACTCGCGCTATTTTGCGCAGCGCACTCTTTTGTGCAGTTTACACTCGCGCTATTTTGCGCAGCGCACTGTTTTGTGCAGTTTATCACTCGCGCTATTTTGCGCAGCGCACTGTTTTGTGCTGTTTACACTCGCGCTATTTTGCGCAGCGCACGGTTTTGTGCAGCTTACACTCGCGCTATTTTGCGCAGCGCACTGTTTTGTGCAGTTTATCACTCGCGCTCTTTTGCGCAGCGCACTATTTTGTGCAGTTTATCACTCGCGCTATTTTGCGCTGCGCACTGTTTTGTGCAGTTTATCACTCGCGCTATTTTGCGCAGCGCACTGTTTTGTGCAGCTTACACTCGCGCTCTTTTGCGCAGCGCGCTGTTTTGTGCAGTTTATCACTCGCGCTATTTTGCGCAGCGCCCTGTTTTGTGCAGTTTACACTCGCGCTATTTTGCGCAGCGCCCTGTTTTTTGCAGCTTACACTCGCGCTATTTTGCGCAGCGCACTGTTTTGTGCAGTTTACACTCGCGCTGTTTTGCGCAGCGCACTGTTTTGTGCAGTTTATCACTCGCGCTATTTTGCGCAGCGCACTGTTTTGTGCTGTTTACACTCGCGCTATTTTGCGCAGCGCACTGTTTTGTGCAGTTTACACTCGCGCTATTTTGCGCCGCGCACTGTTTTGTGCAGTTTATCACTCGCGCAATTTTGCGCAGCGCACTATTTCGTGCAGTTTACACTCGCGCTATTTTGCGCAGCGCACTGTTTTGTGCAGTTTATCACTTGCGCTATTCTGCTCAGCGCACTGTTTTGTGCAGTTTACACTCGCGCTATTTTGCGCAGCGCACTGTTTTGTTCAGCTTACACTCGCGCTCTTTGGCGCAACGCACTGTTTTGTGCAGTTTATCACTCGCGCTATTTTGCGCAGCGCACTGTTTTGTGCAGTTTACACTCGCGCTATTTTGCGCAGCGCACTGTTTTGTGCAGTTTATCACTCGCGCTATTTTGCGCAGCGCGCTGTTTTGTGCAGTTTATCACTCGCGCTATTTTGCGCAGCGCCCTGTTTTGTGCTGTTTACACTCGCGCTATTTTGCGCAGCGCACTGTTTTGTGCAGCTTACACTCGCGCTATTTTGCGCAGCGCACTGTTTTGTGCAGTTTACACTCCCGCTATTTTGCGCAGCGCACTGTTTTGTGCAGTTTACACTCGCGCTATTTTGCGCAGCGCACTGTTTTGTGCAGCTTACACTCGCGCTCTTTTGCGCAGCGCGCTGTTTTGTGCAGTTTATCACTCGCGCTATTTTGCGCAGCGCACTGTTTTGTGCAGTTTACACTCGTGCTATTTTGCACAGCGCACTGTTTTTTGCAGCTTACACTCGCGCTATTTTGCGCAGCGCACTGTTTTGTGCAGTTTACACTCGCGCTATTTTGCGCAGCGCACTGTTTTGTGCAGTTTATCACTCGCGCTATTTTGCGCAGCGCACTGTTTTGTGCAGGTTACACTCGCGCTATTTTGCGCAGCGCACTGTTTTGTGAAGCTTACACTCGCGCTCTTTTGCGCAGCGCACTGTTTTGTGCAGTTTATCACTCGCGCTATTTTGCGCAGCGCACTGTTTTGTGTAGTTTATCACTCGCGCTATTTTGCGCAGCGCACTGTTTTGTGCAGTTTACAATCGCGCTATTTTGCGCAGCGCACTGTTTTGTGCAGTTTATCACTCGCGCTATTTTGCGCAGCGCACTGTTTTGTGCAGGTTACACTCGCGCTATTTTGCGCAACGCACTGTTTTGTGCAGCTTACACCCGCGCTATTTTGCGCAGCGCACTGTTTTGTGCAGTTTACACTCGCGCTATTTTGCGCAGCGCACTGTTTTGTGCAGGTTACACTCGCGCTATTTTGCGCAGCGCACTGTTTTGTGCAGCTTACACTCGCGCTCTTTTGCGCAGCGCGCTGTTTTGTGCAGTTTATCACTCGCGCTATTTTGCGCAGCGCACTGTTTTGTGCAGTTTATCACTCGCGCTATTTTGCGCAGCGCACTGTTTTGTGCAGTTTACACTCGCGCTCTTTTGCGCAGCCCGCTGTTTTGTGCATTTTATCAATCGCGCTATTTTGCGCAGCGCGCTGTTTTGTGCAGTTTACACTCGCGCTATTTTGCGCAGCGCACTGTTTTGTGCAGTTTATCACTCGCGCTATTTTGCGCAGCGCACTGTTTTGTGCAGGTTACACTCGCGCTGTTTTGCGCAGCGCACTGTTTTGTGCAGCTTACATTCGCGCTCTTTTGCGCAGCGCACTGTTTTGTGCAGTTTATCACTCGCGCTATTTTGCGCAGCGCACTGTTTTGTGTAGTTTATCACTCGCGCTATTTTGCGCAGCGCACTGTTTTGTGCAGTTTACAATCGCGCTATTCTGCGCAGCGCACTGTTTTGTGCAGGTTACGCTCGCGCTATTTTGCGCAGCGCACTGTTTTGTGCAGCTTACCCCCGCGCTATTTTGCGCAGCGCACTGTTTTGTGCAGTTTACACTCCTGCTATTTTGCGCAGCGCACTGTTTTGTGCTGGTTACACTCGCGCTATTTTGCGCAGCGCACTGTTTTGTGCAGCTTACACTCGCGCTCTTTTGCGCAGCGCGCAGTTTTGTGCAGTTTATCACTCGCGCTATTTTGCGCAGCGCACTGTTTTGTGCAGTTTACACTCGTGCTATTTTGCACAGCGCACTGTTTTTTGCAGCTTACACTCGCGCTATTTTGCGCAGCGCACTGTTTTGTGCAGTTTACACTCGCGCTATTTTGCGCAGCGCACTGTTTTGTGCAGTTTATCACTCGCGCTATTTTGCGCAGCGCACTGTTTTGTGCAGCTTACACTCGCGCTCTTTTGCGCAGCGCACTGTTTTGTGCAGTTTATCACTCGCCCTATTTTGCGCAGCGCACTGTTTTGTGCAGTTTATCACTCGCGCTATTTTGCGCAGCGCACTGTTTTGTGCAGTTTATCACTCGCGCTATTTTGCGCAGCGCACTTTTTGTGCAGTTTACAATCGCGCTATTTTGCGCAGCGCACTGTTTTGTGCAGTTT
>JAPPVO010005922.1:0-32500 GCA_030407325.1 Camellia japonica | reverse complement strand
TGTTCATAACTAAATCCATATTTCATAACCATAATCACATATCTCATAACCACATCTCATAACTAACCCTTTGAGTCATAACCGACATCACATATCTCATAACCACTAGTCACATATCTCATAACCAACACATTTTTTTTCATAACCAACATCAAATATCTCATAACTACTAGTCACATATCTTATAACTAATACCCTTTTGCTCGTAACCACACCACTTTGATCATAACCAATATCACATATCTCATAACTATTGATCACATATCTCATAACTACTACTCACATGAATCATAACCACATCTCATAACCAATCCCTTTGAGTCATAACCAACATCACATATCTCATAACTAACAACCCTTTTGCTCATAACCACACCACTTTGATCATAACAAATATCTCATATCTCATAACCACAAACACATATAGCATAACCAAACACCCTTTAACACCACTTTGCTCATAACCAAAATCACATATCTTATAATCACTAATCAAATATCTCATAACCATTACTCACATATCTCATAACCAACATCACATATATCATAACTACTAATCACATATCTCATAACCATACCACTTCGATCATAACTAACATTACATATCTCATAACCACTAATCACATATCTCATAACCAAACACCCTTTGACTTATAACTGCACCACTCTACTCATAATCAAAATCACATATCTAATAATCACTAATCATATATCTCATAACCTTTACCCACTTATGTCATAACCATATCTCATAACCAACACCATTTGCCACATAACCAACATCACATTTATCATAACCACTAATCGCATATCTCATAACCATTACCCACCTATAGGGATGTAAATTTGGCCACGAGCTCGCGTCACACCCCAAGTCCAATCGCGCCCTGGGTGGGCCCAACCAAGCCTGAGCCTAAGCCCAACTTAAGACCCTAGGCTATGTGTTCTAGAGCCCGGCCCGACTCTAGTGTGTAATGGAGTGTGACCCATCTCGTGAGCTTGACCTAAATTTTTTTTCCCCATCTGGCCCGACCCAACCTCAACAACTCCTTGCCCCCCTATTAGTGCAACGGTCAAAAGTTTAAAAAAAAAAATTGAAACAGTCATATAACCGTTAATTCCACCAACAACCAATTTTACTTTTTATTTATTTATATATATATATAAATTAACCCCTCCCTCTCAAGTCATATAAATACTTAAACATAAAAACAAAAACAAATCAAAATACAAATATTTACATAAAAAAAAAACACCCTTCATTTTTTTCCGCCCATACGCCAATCTTACTTACTCGCCTCTTCCATCGTTTTCTTCTTCTTTTTATCCCCTTGGGCGACCCTTGACGCCCCTGCCCCTGTGCTTTCGTCAAGAGTGAGCACTCCTCCCTGACTATCAAAGGCCAAGAACGACGTTGCTCCAAATCGGGCCATGGAGGTGGTCTTCTGTTTTAAGCTCTTTATTTTCGGCCTTCAGTGCGCCTATTTCTGCTCACGCATCCTTGTACATGTGCTGGAGCAAAGCGAGTTGGGCGTTGACCTGATGGAGCTCACTTGTCCTGTTCTGTAGTCAGTTAGCCAATTTTGTGACTGGAGTCATCGTCTCCATACAGGACGTCAGTGTGAAATGATTGGCTTCAATGTTTGATTGAGCTGCTATTATTTGCTCAATCGACATCATAGAAAGGTTGGGAAGAGTGGGAGCCGAGGCACTCGGCCCAGCAGTGCTTACGGGATCATTCAGGTCCGGAAAGAAAGTAAGGGGACGGGACGAGGCCATGTAGTAGGAGAGAGAGATGTAATCGAAAGGAGAGTAGTTTTTGGCAACCTTTCTGCTTTGCTCAGTCTCTCTGTTCTATCTCTCTCACGAAGCAAATGAGGAAGAAGAAGGCGAAGAGAGTGTTTAAGAAGAAAACGGAGGAGAAGACGACAAGAGGGAGAGAAAGCCGAGGCAGCTGATTGACTGATTGACCCATCTCGTTTTTGTCGGTCGGCTGACGCAAAAGCGAGGACGCGTGTCTGACGCGATTTTCGACGAACAAAAAAGAGACGTGGGCGAATCATATATATATATATATATATGTATATATTTGTTTTGATTATCTATTTTTTGATGCCATTTATCACTATCATTCTCCTCCTCCAGATTCTGACCCATGATTTCCTTTTGATAATGTCACAAAGGAAGAAAAATTATATGATGTTATGTACTATGGTATTATTTTCAAACTAATATGATGTTATGTATTTATAGTTTGATATCTTAATCTTATATTATGTTATTGATTAAAGCTTATTTATTACATATGTGCTAACCTATGTATTTAAAAATGAATTCAGGGAGCATGACTTGAGGGAGAGCCTTTCTTACTCCCAAATCAAATCAAATCAAAACATCATTGTGTGTCATCATCAAAAAGGGAAAGATTGTTAGACTTATTTATTTTGATGATTTATTTAATTATGCTTTAATTTATTTGAAAGAGAAAAATAGAATCCAAAATTATTTTGATGATTATTTAATTATATTTTAATCAAAATTTATTTTGATGATTGTTTGAAAGAGAAAAATAGAATCAAAATTTATTTTGTCCCATTATTCTCACCTAAACCTTTATCCTAAATGTTGTTAGAATGTATTTAATATTTGATTAAATCAGGCGTTCAAACAGCCCAAAACAAAGGTTCAAACAGCCTAGCATAGCAGCAAGCCAAAAGGTTCAAGTGGAAGATATTCAAATTAGTAATGATGGAAGTACAACGGCTATAAACGGCTATAAATTCAAATGAATACAACGGCTATAAACAGCTATAATTTTCATTATATACCAAAGCCTCTAATGTAAACAAGTTACAAAAAAACTTGAAAATATTCTTTGATCTATAATCACTCACATCTATTCTTAGAAATTATACACTGAGCCTTATAGCATTAAGCTCATCTTTCCTGTGTGAGATTTACAGAAAAATTAAAGCTTCATTTTATATATCTATCTTTGAGAGATCTTTATTGTAAGCTTTCTTTGAAAGAAAAAATACCATTTTATCTTGTAAAAGTGTTGCAAACACTGTGTTCTTGAAATCTTGAGAGTGATTTTGAATCACCTAAGATTTGCAAGGGTTTGGACTTGTGAAGTCTGTGTAAAATCTGTGGAGGATTGCTCCATTTGTAAAGAGGTTGCTAGCACTCCTGTGAAGCTAGAAGATAGTGGAAAATCTCAAGTGAAGCTTGAGGAGTGGACATAGGCTGAGTTGAAGCCGAACCACTATAAATTTGTTTGCATCTCTCTCCCTTATCTCTTTATTTTATTTTAAATTGCCATAGCTATATTTCACATTTTTACTGTGCTAAAATCATTAACTGACATAGTTGTTAAAACACTTGTTTTAATTATTTTTATTTCATTAATTATATTTATCTATTGTGCTAGTCATAATTTTTATTAAGGTATTATTAATTTCAATTGTAAAAACCTAATTCACCCCCCTCTTAGGTTGTCTTTTGGGTAACAGAAATGTTTTGTTATCATCAATTTGTACATATGTTATAGAACTGTTGAAAAATGAATATTACGCATTTTGTTGTACTGTTCTGCTATCTCAGTGCTCTTCATCCCTCAAGCATCTCTCCCGTTCTTTACTGTCATTGTAGATATCTTCAATGTTCCTTATCAGAAACGAAAGCACCTTTGAAGTCATTTTCGCAGGCGATAAGCCCGTTCATATTCCCTTTCCTTTCGCTCTACTAGCTAATCTTCTCTAACTCTCATTTTTTGGTACATGGCTTTAAGTCGTTGATTTAATTATTTAATGATTGTCATTACATTTTATTTTCTCTGTATTATGAGAGATCCCGATTGGTAATTCTAAAATTTTTAGTGATTTGTTTAGTCATTTTATGATAATTGTTATGAAACTTTGTTGCTTGACTACAATATTTGTGGTTTATAAAAAATTTGGATATTTTTGCTACAGCAATTAGTTGTGTTGTTACGCATTTTGTAATTGATGTTATGAAATTTTTGAGTTGGTTATGAAATTTGTGATTTGTAAAATTTTTGATTATTTTTATTATGACAATTAGTGGTGCAGTTACGCATTTTGTAATTGATGTTATTAAATTTTGTGAGTTGGTTATGACATTTGTGGTTCTTAATATTTTTAGATGTTTTTGTTACACCAATTAATGGATAGTTACATAATTTTGGTTAATGTTACGAAATTTTAGGAATTAGTTACGACATTTGTGATTTTCTATAATTTTAAACAATTTTGTTATGCCAATTAGTGATGGCATTATGTATTTTGTGTTTTATATTACAAAACTTTGTGACTTGATTATGATATTTGTGGAATCTAAAATGTTAAATATTTTTATTACGCCAAGTAATGGTGTGATTATACATTTTGTAGTTGATGAGTAAAATAGTTTTTTTTTATTAATTTTACTTGATAAAAATATATGAAGGTATATATTTAAAAAAAAATTAAGTATAAATTGAAAAAATTATAAATTAATAATTTATTTTATTACAAGACTCTGTTGATAAATGTTTTAATTTTTTTTAATAATGATTATTACATAATTTCAGTCCCATTTTCTCCAAAAATTTGGAACAAACATCCAAATTTTGTCAAAATCAAAATTCCCTCATTAATTGTTTTTTGACAAATTCCTAGACCCTTTTTTAGCCCAAACGAGAGAGAGAGAGAGAGAGAGAGAGAGAGAGAGAGAGAGAGTAATTTCTGGACTTGGGGTGCCACGAGCTCGTGGGCCAAATTTACATCCCTATATGTGAGTAATAGTTATGAGATATGTAATTAGTGGTTATGATATATGTGATGTTGGTTATGAGATATGGTTATGACATAAGTGGGTAAAGGTTATGAGATATATGATTAGTGATTATTAGATATGTGATTTTGGTTATGAGCAAAGTGATATAGTTATAAGTCAAAGGTGTTTGGTTATGAGATATGTGATTAGTGGTTATGAGATATGTAATGTTGGCTATGATCAAAGTGGTGTGGTTATGAGATATATGATTAGTAGTTATGATATATGTGATGCTAGTTATGAGATATGTGGGTAATGGTTATGAGATATTTGATTAGTGATTATAAGATATGTGATTTTGGTTATGAGCAAAGTGGTGTCAAAGGGTATTTGGTTATGCTTATGTGTTAGTGGTTATGAGATATAAGATATTGGTTATGATCAAAGTGGTGTAATTATGAGCAAAATGGTTGTTAGTTATGAGATATATGACTAGTGGTTATGAGACGTGTGAAGTTAGTTATGACTCAAAGGGGTTGGTTATGAGATGTGGTTATAATTCATGTGGGTAATAGTTATGAGATATGTGATCAATGGTTATGAGATATGCGATATTGGTTATGAACAAAGTGGTGTGGTTATGAGCAAAATAGTGTTGGTTATAAGATATGTGACTAGTGGTTATAAGATATGTGATGTTGGTTATGAAAAAAAGGTGTTGGTTATGAGATATGTGACTAGTGGTTATGAGATATGTGATGTTGGCTATGAGATATGTGACTAGTGGTTATGGGATATGTGATGTTGGGACCCCTGGACTCCTCTGATTTCCTTTGCACTCTTTTTGGTAACCAGTTACACAGGTTGCCAATTCAAAATTAAATTATTAAAATAATTTTGTTATGTGGTAGTTATGAGATAATATGGTATGTATGAATAACTAAATATAACTAAGTTATGAGTTAATATGATAATGGTTATGATCTATATGATATTAGTTATAATATAAAATCACATATTCTCATAACTTATGTATAGTACATCCAAATGTACCATAGCATTACCCGTTTTGGTTTTGTTTTCAAAACTTGTTTTTAAAAAAATACTGAACACTAGTTTGGTGAAAATAAACACCAAAAATCAGCTAGGATCTCTCTCTTAAATTGGTTAACAAGTGATTTGATTGCATAAACATCCACTTGAAACAATAACAAAATATTATTACAGCATTCAGTAAACATCCAAATATGATTAAAAAACTCAAGAATTTTCAAAAAAACTAATAAAAACTAATCATTCAATAGAAGTTACATTTAATTTAATTCAAAAGCCAAAAAATATACTTCGGCAAGGTTTAGGTTGGATTGTAAGAAAGACCACAACCTCCTACATATCGAACTAGTTACCAGGGAATTAAAAGTTTTCGAGGTTTGTTCAAGGATTCATTTCACCTTCTGGGACTTTTTCCATAACTTTTCATGTATTATTCATTACCAGGAAATTAAAATTTTGATTAGTCACTCATCGGGAATAGGCACCGTATCATCTCCTTGATGAAGAACCCAAGCAAGTGCGAGTTGAACAGGGGTGCAGCTATGCTTCTTAGACAACTCTTCTATTCGAAGATAAAAGATCTTGTTGTGATCTAAATTCTGCCTTGTCAACCTAGGAAGTGCTAGCTGATGGAAAGAAAAAGTCAGTCATCCATTCATCTAGTCGTTTGACTAACCAAAAGAGGAAATGTCTGAATGAATTAACACTCTGTTTCAGCAAAGGTTATTTTCCTATGAAAAACATTTTCCAATAAATTTTTTTTGTAGAAAATGTTTTCCTCTCTTTGTTCGAGACCTTGAAACTAATGTACTAGTTGTTTGTTGTATTAGGGATGGAGTTGATGGTTGTGGTAGGGTGTTGATGACACCAGTGTGGCGGCATTGGTAAGACCTTATTTCGGAAAACGTTTTCCACCTTTCAAAAGTAGAAAATGTTTTCCGCCTAAGTAAACTTGTTCTCTATTGACCACAGAAAACATTTTCAGTTGCCTTTGATTTTCCATTGTACCAAACGCCAGATAATGTGGAAAACATTTTCTAAAATACATTTTCTGCCAAAACAAGAGCATTAGTTCACAGAGATGATTTTTATCTAACATTAATTAAATTGAAGTAAATAAAAGATATAGATCCAGTTCATTACCAAGAAGCTATTTGTAGGGACACTCTCCACAACTGCCTTGCCAGCAAAAAACCATGAGCAGTAGGGGAATATGGAACTATCGCAATTCCAAGTTCCCTGATAACCAAAACATGGTTTAGAAAAAAATATGATGAAAGGAAATATCAAAACAAATTGGAAGTGTAACTGAAAATAGTAAATGGCTAGAAGTTTAAGATGCAAATTCCACTAAAGAAGAAATCACAATAAAAAAATAAAATAAATTATTATAAATTGAAGTTCAAACAGACAGTAGGGTGTCTTCTCCTGATAAACATATTTTTGTGAATAAAAAATGGCAACCCAGTACATGAGGCTAAAGCGAGGTCTTAGGAGGGCAAGATGCCCACAGCCTGGAGAGGTGGTTTCCATAACTTGAACTTGGGCCGTACTATTAAGTAAAGCAGCCCTTTCAAACATCTTTTTGTGGATGAATTTTTTATTTTAACAAAGAGCCACATTTGAACAGGAGCCTCCAAATTTTTTAATAAGATGTAAGTAAACTCAAGATGAAGATTTTTGCAGAATTTTGGAAGCAATATGAAGCACCTGCAAAGCGGGATTATTTCTTCCTCAACGTCTTGAGTCAAAAGGGAATACTCCATTTGTAGAGTAGTTATAGGATGAACATCATGTGCCCTCCTTATTGTGTTTGGGCTTGCTTATGATAAACCAATGTTTTTTATTTTACCCTCTTCCACCAATTTCTTGAGTTCTCCCATCTGCCATTTAAAAAGAAAATTCAACACCAATCAGTAAATATTTCCAATGTCACTTGGATTAAGGAAAAGATTCCAACTAAATAGAAATGAGTGGCAACTAATACGGCGTTGAAGTAACCCATGCCATACTAGAGGATTCATTTAAATAACTAAAAAAGAAGTTTCCCTTTTCTTTTACTGGAGGAATTTTGATAGATACGGCTCGATAAAAACACCGAAATCATAACAAAAAATGCATTGTGTAAGAATTCATGGTTTTTTTTTTTTTTAATTCCAGTAAAGTAGTTAAAAAAAAAAAGCAAATAAAAAAGGAAGAAAGGAATAATAAGAAAAGACACTTTCTTGTTGCTTTTTAGTAGCAAGAATTTTTCTTCAATCATATACTATGATTCGTTGGAACAAAAAAAAGCCTGGCTAGATACAGACCTACCCTGGCCATGGGATAAAAAAAAGGCCTTTTCGAACAAAATCAAAGAAAAGTAAGTCTTCTTTATTTTGATTTTTCTTTATATTTATATTGGATCTTTCCAACCCTTCTTTTATCTAAATGGAATTTCTGATAAAAATTGTACCATATCTGTATGATAAAGATAAATAGAGAGAAAGAAAGACTTTTTTTAATCCTTACTTTACCTGTAATGTAACATAGTAGTTATCTTCTTTTTTTTTTTATTGGGAGAGGTGCCTGAGTGTACTAAAGCGACGGATTGCTAATCCGTTTTATGAGTTATTTGTACAGAGGGTTTGAATCCCTCTTTTTCCGTTTCCCTTGATGACTTGATATTTGATTTATCTTTCAAAGTATGAGGGCTGTTTTGAATCATATTCTCTACCATCTTTGCCACCCTTACTGCCACTCTACAAAACTGTACGTGAGATTTTCACCTCATACGCCTCCTCATTCAATTCTTTTTAAGTCATTGGATCCTTTTTCCTCATTCAAGAATCTTCTCCTTTCTTCCACTCCGTCCCGATGGGACCTATTTAGTCACGTTTTCATGTTCCAAATGAACACTTTCCATTTTTATTTTTGATTCTTCTCAAAGGTTAGCTCCCCATTCTTTCATTCTTTCAACAATAGAAGATTCAAACTTGCTGCCTCTTTCCTCTGAGCTCATTACCTTGTAGTTTTCATTCTTTCCTAGCTGCGAGTAGGAAGTTATCGGAGTAGCGTCCCATTTTCGACCAAGATTCTTGTTATTTATTTTTGTAAGAGATAGGGTCTGCTATCCTATCTCCTATCTAATATAGGCAATCAGTGGTGGCATCTCCTGCTTATGCCTGCCCTTTTCTTCTTTCTTTGCTTCGCGTCTACCTTTCTATTATGAAGTAGGGAAATCAAAACCTGGGTACCCCCTGATTGTAGCGAATTAATTATGGGAAAATGAAGGGAATTGAACCCGTGCATGGTGGATTCACAATCCAAAGTAGGTGATTCGGTTGAAGCAGTCGATTTAGTAGTTGATTCAGTAGTTCTAGTCGATGCTAATTTAGCTATTCATAACTCGTTGATGGTAGTGTGGAAGGACCAAAGACAAAGCTTATTGCTACATTGTACTTAGTTTTCCGTGCTCCTCGGAGGGGTTTAGTCTCCTCGGATACGATAGCCCTACAGTTCGAACTCTAGTGGTTTTGAATCTGATTTCACAAGTGCAATGTGAAACAAAAAAACACAAATAAGAGTCCAAATCTAGCAAATCTTAGAAAATCCATTAATCATCAGAGATGCCAAAAATGGACTGCATTGCCAGATTTCAAAATCCCCACCTAAATATTTTTCAAAAATTTAGGAAACCCATGACTCATGCCAAAGGCCACTTGTCCTTTGTAACCAAAGTTGTCTTTGTTCAGGAACTTAGGTATGAGAGGGGAAGGTCATGAATTGAGCACCCCTCTCACCCGATCAAAGATCGGCCTCTACTAATCATGATGTGATTTTTATCAACATTATATGCTCTTGTTCTGATTATTAATATATTAACTTACTATGTGAGGTACACAAGTATAAACCATGTCACCTACTTTGGAATGCTTTGATTTCATACTTGTTTGAAAAGAGTTTTGAATATGTGCTACTTTGAAAAGCAAGCTCATATATATATTAATCGAAATCATTCCAACTTAAGCGAAATAGCTTTCATCCACAGGCATCCAAAGTGGTATTCCAAATAAGTACATAGCCTCATGGTAGTATGCTTGAAATGGCAACGTAAACACACATGCAATATGCCAAAGGCAAAAAGTGCTCACCTAGTACTCCGAGGCAAGCCAAAAAAGGAGTTAGCTACAATAATGCATGATCCTATATGCAAAATGGCTAACGTATCTCATACATGAATGCAACTACTAGGTTCGGCTTCTTAACATGACATATGAATCGATTCAAGGCATGCGGTAGTGCACGTATTCATGTAAGTAAAAATGATAATGAGAGTCAAGTATGATGAACCGAACCCCAATGCATGCAAAAATGGATATAAAGCATGGTAATGATATGAAACCAAAACATGATACTATATGCAGTCATGGTAAGCATGTAAATAACAAGAACAAAGAAATGGGGGTTGGAAGACATACAAATATTACAAATTTATCCTCACACAAGAGGGTTCGAATGAATGTCCTAATTAACTAATTATTACAACACAAATGAATGAACTAATTAATCAACTAATTATTGCAAGTTCGAATGAAAACAGAGTAACTAATTGATTACGAATACAAGTGACTTAGTAAACTAATTATTAACAAAATACAACTCAAGGGAGGTAAATTAAAGGGATCTAAGGAGAGGCGGTGAATCAAGCGGTCAAGGGCGAGAACATACTTCGAAAACCCCAACTGTTCACTGCTGGAAGTTATCTATGTTCAGAGTCTGAAAATCACTCTGTTTCAGGCCTCAAGATGTGCTCTGTTTTACTAAAAATGCACCGCAGTCGTCCAATAAAAGGGGTCAGCTGGCCTTGAGATATGGTCAGCCATACTATGCACTGGTCGGCCAGCCATGACTTCTAGGGGAGAATCTGTTGCAACTAGAACTGGAATAGAGCACATACAAGGGATTTCCCAAGGATGTTCATCCATCCTTCTCTCTCCTTTCATGAAAATTTCTCAAGGAGAGAGAAGGTTTGCTTCACAAATCATCAAGCATTCCAAGGGTATTTAGATGATGATTAGTGAAGCAAAGAGATGGTAATCAATGAAAACAAAGCTAACTAAGGCCAAGTATGAAAGATACAATCAAAGACATGACAAAAACCCACTGAATCTCATGGAAAACAAGAACAAGCAAATACTCAAGCTTAGAGATAATAGGTTTAAAAGAAGCCATTCTTGAAGGCAAAGCATATACATAAGAGATTCCCCCATTAGGAAGACCAAAGAGACTCATCGTTCTACTCATAGAAGATGGATTAAAACCTCCATTTCCATGCTTCAAAGGAAAAAGAGGAGAGTCTTTAATGGCCTTGATGGAGAGCTCTCATGTAGCTTTAAAACAAATAGAAAACTAGACTAAGTAAAAGCAAGAAATGAAAGCTATGCAGAGATGATTACAAACTCATCTTCCTACTCATGGAACATGGATGAAACATCCATTTCCATGCTACAAAGAAGGAATTATAAGAGAGCTATGCAATATCTTCAAAGAAGAGAGACATGAGACAAGAATCAAACTATCTATATAAGCTTTCAACACACATATACAATTCATATTCAATCAAAAACTACCTAAAACAGTGCTAAAAATGAAGGAAAATAAGGAAAAATATGAAGAACAACAAGAGAACAAAGCCAAAGAACAAGCCTATGGAAGGGTGGCTAATCCTTCCACCTTCAAAAAGGTTTGAATCACATGTTTTTAAGCCCAAAACTTGGAAAATCAGTGTTTATAACAAAGAATGAGGAGTAAAGAGTAATGAGAAAGGAAATAGAAAGAGTTGAAGAATCAACCTCTAGAGAAGAGGAAGAGTTTCTTGGTTTACGAACTCCAATCCAAACACTCTCAAGTGTCTAAAATAAATCTCAAAGTCCCAGCCAAAACCTTTAAATCGAGCTCCAATGGTGTATATATAGTGTATCAAGACGGTGGAGGAAAGCCTTGGGCAAAATGTTCTAACCCTAAACCATAAAGGGAGGGGCTGTATTTATATACTTTCAATCGACTTCAACGCAAATATCATCAAAAGAGACCAGCCAGCCAAAGCTCGTGCATGGGAGCAGCTGTAGCTACAAAATATCTGTTTCTCGGCAAACACGGCTGGCCTGCCGGCCAACATGATGTGGCCTGCGGGTCCTTTTTGGTTTTGCTGTTTTATGAGTGGTCAGGCTAGAAAAATAGGGTTTGGTACAAATGGGGTGCAAGGTTCTGGTTTAAAGCACAAAATTGAATTCTTTTACTGAAGATTCGAACATATTTGCATAATGCAACTTTCATCATCGAGTGTTCGGATTGAAGCGTCTACTATGCTTTTTCCGCCTAACGCCCTCCCATCTCATGTCTTTTCTAAACTAGCTATGCCCATGGGGCGACTACAAGCTCCCTCAATAATAGGTAGGTAGGGCAGCAATCTAGGAATTAGAACTATAAGAGTCAGAGTTCTCTTTTGATTATTTCAGATTGATCAGAAAAAATAGATATAAAGAACCATAGGATATTCAAACAATAAGGTAATCCCTGGCCAATCCCATAGAAGGGATGGGCCCCTTTGCTCAACTTCTAGTACAAGAAAGGCGATCCTAGGTCTATCCTAACAAAATCAAAAAGGTCCCCAACTTTGGGATGCCTGCAGGAGAAAGGTGCCTTAGGGATTATCCAAAAAATCACCCTTCTTTTAAAGAGAGCTAACCGTTCCCGTAGGGGGGCTCGAGCCGAGCCCAGTACTTAATCAAGTGCCTTCTATCTATCTTTCATGTTGAGTGCTCTCAAAGGTGCATGCCTTGACCCCTTTGCGGATGTCGCAACACGAGCCTAACTTGTAAGTAAATCTCCAGACCATCTTTGTCCTCGCTTAGACCCTTATTGATTAGATTAGGGCACACTGCCACTTTTATCACCAAGCTGACCCTGGATAGGCTTACCATCCCGTGGAGTAGGAATGGCAGAGTGACCCGAAATTGGAATATGCACCATAGCACTTCGTCTACTCTCCTCTTGCACAGTTGATCAAGAACTATATCCGTATGTCCACTATAGTCTATTTGAAGCGTTCCTACCCTTTCTTGTTTGGAATCAAACAAAATTGTTGAACCTATGTAGTGGGCAGGGAATCCCCATTTTATTAGCGGAAAACAAGAGTTATAAGCTCTCTCTTGTGTTACTCTCCATTAGTAGCGGGAAAGGAGTCTATCTATCTGCCTAGCTTTGGTAGATTTCCCCCAATGCAATCCACAGAAATTCCATGAATCCTTGGTGGATAAGTCCGACGACTCAGCAACAGTGCGGAATTGGTTTGAGGATGGTAAGTTTACTATAGGTTATATCATGAAAATGCCAAATAATCAAATACCAACGGAAGACATTTCCTTTACAATAGGTAGTGCTATTTTTTTAAATGATTCTATCGGTAATGCCTTTCCTAACATGTATGTATATAATAGTGCAAGTCGACTAACGAGTGAAACACTTATTCCGTAACCATAGAATGTCTTTTGCTGCTGATCTCACATTGAGTTCTCCGCAAACGTACAAGTCCTATAGGTATAAACAGTGTGACTGTACCTCATTACATACGACTTTCTTGCTCTGAACTAGTTCTTAAAGGCTTTCTCTGCTTGAGAAAATGAGAATGCTTTCGGAAAAGACGAATGCAAGGTTTGAGAAGACATAGACTGAGAAGTAGGAAGTTGGTAGAGACCATTGCAATCAAGGTTTCAAAAAGCGGTGTTACGTAACGGTTGCGGCCGTTATGTAACAATTCCGGTGGTAGGCACTAAGCATTACATCCGCTTTTGCGGTGTAACGGAAATTCAGACGTGTAACGGCCGTTTCGGTGTTAGGTAACGGTCGTAACGACTCGTCACACACATTTACAATATTTTGAACTTCTTTAAAATAAAAAAAAAAATTAAAAAAAGCTTATAAAATATACGTTATACACATTTGCAATACTCAGTAGCTCAAAAATAATTTTTGTTTTATTTTTATAATCATTTCATTTAATAATTGTAAACATTTTTTATTTAGTTAGTTCATGAATTGGTCAAAAATAATTTTGTAGACATTTAAAATCAATTATTCTAAAAAATAAATAAAAATAAGAGGTACAATATAATTTATGACATATAAAGTCATTAACTATTGAAATAAAATGTAAAAAGCTCCTTTTATAGTGGTTTAAAAATATGAAATATATTAGATCATACTTAAAAACTAACAAATATTGATCAAAATCTATTTTAAACCCCAATAAATGTGATTTTGAAAAAAAAGAAAAAAAAAAAAGTATCGGGTAAGTTTTTTTCAAATTGTGTGAATTATAAAATTTTTATGGTTTCGGTTACTGCAACCGTTACGCTACGGGCTTTACACCCCGCAACCGCAACCGCAACCGCATCTGCATCACTGCAACCGCTTTTTGAAACCTTGATTGCAGTGATAGCCTTTGAAGAGAACTTGTTTAGTGAGACACCTCCAAGGGACGAAATTCTGGACGCCATTTCCGAATAGACAAATAATGCCCCGTAATAACCAATGGACCATCAAAAAGCACATGATCATAATCATCTCTATTGCAAAGCCTTACCAAAAAGAAATCTAATCCCAGATCCACAACCTTCACATCTCCCATAGCTCCCCACATCTGCTGTAAACGATCACACATAAGCGGAAAGCTAATGGACTTACCTAACAATTTCACAATTAGCGCATTCCGCAAGAGTTACCATTCTTTTTATGAGAAAGAACAAAAGAAAAGAAAATCAATAAGACAGTTGCCTATCTTGTCAAAAAGAGGGAAAACATCCCTTTAGGCATTGGTTTTTTTGGGATTTTTTTTCTACTTTATATTGACTTCAGTAATGATTCAAGATATTTACTTTTTAGGTTCATCTAAATGAGACAATCCTTACAACAAATAAAAAATAAAAAGGAAAAAGGAAAACAAAATTTTTTGCAAAAAGTACACTATGTACTTCTCAAAAAAAATTGCCTAAAAAGTGGGTTTTTTTTTTTTTTTTTGAGAGGGGGGGGGGGGGAGGGTTCTTTAATGGATTTTAAATATATTATAGTTAAAATTGTAAGGAGAAGAAATTTTAGAGAGAAAAAGAATAAAGATGAGAGAGAGTAATATGAAGGGAAGAGGCACAAAACCTAAAACTGTTTTGTCCTCTCTAACACAATATTATTTATACTAATAAGCAACTTAGTAACAATTACTAAACTACCCATCACCTAATAACTTAACACTCCCCCCTCAAATTAGTGCATGGATATCTCTCATGCCCAACTTGCATTCAATAGGATGAAAACCCTTACTACCTAACCCTATAGTAAATATATCTGCTAGCTGATCTGCTGATTTTACAAAGGACATACAAATTACTCCACTATTGATCTTCTCCTTGATAAAATGTCTGTCAATCTTAATGTGCTTAGTCCTATCATGCTGAATTGGATTATAGGCAATGTTAATAGCAGCCTTATTGTCACAGTACAATCTTATTGGCCCACTACTTAACAGTCCCAAGTCAGTCAACAAAACCTGAAGCCATATAAGCTCACAAATGCCATATGCCATTTGCCATGGCTCGATATTCAACTTCTGCACTTGACCTGGCTACAACTACTGGCTTCTTACATCGCCAAGTCACCAAATTCCCTCCTACAAAGGTGCAACAACCTGAGGTAGATCTCCTGTCATTAATAGCTCCAGCCTAATCAGCATCAATGAAGGTCTCTAACCTCAAATGTCCATGATTAGAGAACAAGATGCCTTTTCCAGGAGCTGACTTTAAATACCTTAGAATTCGATTCACTGCATCCAAATGACTTATTCAAGGATCGTGCATGAATTGGCTTACGACACCGACCGCATACGCAATATCTGGTCGAGTATGAGAAAGGTATATTAATCTCCCCACAAGTCTCTAATATCTTCCCTTGTCAACATGGTATCCATCACTACTAAGTCTGTGGTTGGCCACCTCAATAGGGGAATCAGCAGGTCTACACCCCAACATCCCTACTTCCTCAAGGAGGTCTAATATGTACTTTCTTTGAGAGATGAAGATACCCTTGTCTGATCTAGCAATCTCAATCCCAAGAAATATCATAAAGCACCAAGATCCTTAATCTCAAATTCCTTGGAGAGTCGAGCTTTGATTTGGGACATTTTTGTCACATCATTACCAGTCAAAACTATGTCATCCACGTAAACAATAAGTATGGTTATCTTATTTGCACACATTTTGATGAACATAGTATGATCCGCATGATTCTACTTATACCCAAATCTAATCACTACTTTCAGAAACCTATCAAACCAGACTCTAGGAGACTGCTTCAAACCATACAAGGCCTTCTTTAGCCGACATATCTTTCCATTAGTGGTTAAAGAAGAAAAACCAGGAGGAACATCCATATACACTTCTTCTTCTAAATCACCATGGAGGAAAGCATTCTTTACATCCAATTGTTGCAATGGCCACCCCAGATTTGCTGCACAAGAGAAAAGGACACGAATAGTATTCATCTTGGCCATCGGAGCAAAGGTCTCCTAATAGTCAATATCATAAGTCTGAGTGAACCCTTTAGCAACTAGTCTTGCTTTATATCTCTCAATGGTTCTGCCTACTCTCTGCTTAATTGTGAACACCCATTTGCAGCCCATAGGTCTTTTTCCCAATAGTAGAGAAACTAACTCCCAAGTGCCATTCTTACTCAAAGCTCTCATCTCCTCTACCATGGCTTCTTTCCATTTGGGATTGTTGAGTGCTTCCTTTCATCCTTGTGGAATAGATACAGAAGACAAGGACGAGGCAAAAGCATGGTATGATGGAGGCAAGGAATCATATGACAAATTTGGATATAGGATATTGAGTACAAGTTCTAACTCCTTTCCTAATAGCAATAGGTAGATCAAGTTCATTAATAGGAACATGATTAGAAATAGTGACCAAAGGCTCATGACCTGAAGGTTCCACAGAGAGATTAGTAACTGGATCCGGAGATGGTGATGGACATGGCAGCATGTGACATAACTATTTTTTGTCGCCGGGAGTAGGTCTTGAGATTTGGTATATCCAACCTACTAGACTCCCCTTGAACACACTCAGTTTGTGACTTCTCACAAGATTGTTGCTCCTTCCCCTCACTACAAATGGTGGGAAAAAGCACTAGATCAACCAGATCAAAAGAAACAATCTCTTCTGTAGTAAAAACCTCCCCCATGAAGAGATTGGCCTGAGAAAAAGGATTCAGACTCACAAAAGGTGATATCTATAGTGACATAAGACTTACAAGAGTGAGGATCATAACACTTGTAGCCTTTTTGGGTGGAGGAATAACCAAGAAAAACACAACGCAAAGCCTTAGGGTGGAGTTTGCTCCAAGTGGGGCGAGAAGAATGGACAAAACAGACACAACCAAACACCTTAGGAGGGAGAGAGATGGGTGACACAGAAGTAGGGGGAAGAAGTTGGAGAGAGCGCTAAAACTGAAGAACACTAGAGGGCATGCGGTTAATAAGACAAGTACTGGTTAAAACAGCATCCCCCCAGTATGGTTTAGGAACATGCATCATGAACAAAAGAGCACGAGCACCCTCAAGTAGATGACGGTTTTTCCGTTCCGCAACACCATCCTGTTCAAGGGTACCAACACAACTAGATTGATAAAGAATGCCATGTTCTTCAAGGTATGTACAAAAAACACCATCAATATATTCGGTGCCATTGTCACTCAGACAAAGTCAAAATACGAGGACTCCATACATCAGAATGAATAACCATAAAAGGAAACAAACTTTTTTTATTAACTGAAGGCTAACAAAAACGTTTATGCTTTGCAAATTCACAAGCATCACAATGAAAATTATTACGAGGTAAATCCTTCACTAAACTAGGGAACAATTTTTCCAAAACAAAAATAGAGGGGTGCCCTAAACACCGATGCCACTGATGTAAAAGAGAAAGTCTAGGAGTGCCAGTAGTGTGAAGAGCTTGGCTTGAAGAAGAAGAGCCACATCCAAAAAATTATAGACCCTCATGTGCTTTACCACTGCCAATCGTTCTCTCCGTATCCAGTTCCTAAAAAACACAATGAGAAGGATAAAAGGTAATGGAACAATTTAAAGAAGTGGTAAGACGACTAACAGAGAGCAAATTAGTAGAGAAATTTGGGACATGTAACACAGAGGATAGAGAAATAGAAGGGGAGCAAGAAATTGAGCCTGTCCCAGATATAAAGGATAAAGACCCATCGGCAACTCACTTTATCCTTGCCAGAACAAAGGGAGTAAGAGTAGAAGAGGTTAGACAAACCTGTCATATGATCGGTAGCACCAGAGTCAATAATCCAAGGAGATGATGACACAACACTCAGGGCACTTGGAGGAATACATGTGGAAGCAAAGTTGGAGGAAGGAGGATCTGAAGCAGTGGCAGTAGGAGAGTTGAGCCGAGCCATCAGACGCCGGAGAGTATGTAGCTCATCTTGGGAAAGGGCTGCAGAATCACTGGAAGTGGTGGGAGAGGACTCTGAGAGATGAGCATGAGAGCGAACAGTACCACCACGATTACTATGACCACTACCTCGTCCTCGAGGAGGATGACCATGCAACTTCCAACAATGGTCCCGCTCATGACGTCCTTTTCCACAGTAATCACAAATAATCTGATCATGATCAGTAGAGGAGCCTGTCCCCCCAAACTTGGGCTAACCAAATTTCCCATCTAGAGGTGCAGAGGAAACGACTAAGGCAGAGTGATCTTGGAGAGGCCGATGAACCATAGCACTCCTTCGGCTCTCTTCTTGCAGAATATAAGCATAAGCCTCACGCATGGTATGAAACGGATCACGGCTAAGAACCTGAACACGAATCAGATCATACTCTTTATTGAGACCAGCAAGAAAGTCATAAACACGCTCTTTGGATACAATCTGCTGGAACATAGTAGCATCTTGAGAACAAAAAGCCTGAAAATTCTGATAGTAATCGAGTTCCTGCCATAAGCTACTCAACTCGAAATAGTACTCCGCAAGAGTCCTATCCTTCTGATCAAACCCTCGAATTGTTTTCTGCAGTTCATAAACTTGTACATCATTACTCCGCTGAGAATACATTTGATATGCGGCAATCCAAATCTCATGAGCAGTATCCATTAAAACAAAAGACTGACTAATACTGGGATGAATAGATGAGTAACCAAGTCATGACAAGAGCATTCTCTTTGCTCCATTTGTCATGGGTTGGTCCATCCTCCATGGGAGATTTAGTAACACCTTTGATTACCCCAACAAGCCCCAAGTAGTAATAGCCAATTGAAAAGAACGAGACCAAACCAAGTAATTGGTGCCATTGAGCTTAGTAGTGAGTTGAAGGGAATGGAAGTCACCTAGTGTTACAGTGGGACTCAGATTTTTAGTCTCACTGCTGAGAGGAATATCACCTTCTTCACCCATGGATTAAAAACACACTACTTTATCCAAAAACTGAGGAGATGATAGAAGAATATGATTTTCCACTAAAACAAACAAGCAGCAGCAAGAAACACCCCAAACAGAGGCAAAACAACATACCCGGTAGAAGTTGGAGGCTGAAAAACACCTGGAAATACCCTAGAAGTAAAAACCAAAGCCAATAAGAGCCTCAAGGGGTCCAGTTGGCACCTACAAGGACTGACCTAGGCCTTGATTCAAGCAAAAACAGGTGGGGATCGAGAATCTGAAAAATGACCCATTTTTTCAGAAAAATAAAGAAAAAATCAAAAAATAGGTAAAGAGTGGTAGGAAAAATTTGAAATTTTTTCTGGGAACTCCCAAGCCCTAGACGAGCATGGCTGTGATTTTTTTTATTTTTATTTTTCATTATCAGACGAAAAAAAAAAAGAGGAAAAAGGAAAAAGGAGAGGAAGGACACAAGAACAACCAAAGAAATCAAGGATTTCTGTCGCTCTGATACCGAGTTAAAATTGTAAGGAGAAGAAATTTTAGAGAGAAAGAATAAAGATGAGAGAGAGTAATATGAAGGGAAGAGGCACAAAACCTAAAACTGTTTTGTATACTCTAACACTATTATTTATACTAATAAGCAACTTAGTAACAATTTCTGAACTACCCATCACCTAATAACTAAACAATTATAAATGGCGGGGCTAGGCTAGAATTACTCATGCCAAGCCCATCCCAAAAAGTAAACGAGCTCGAAATCTCAGCTCAACTCATGGGCCAAATATCTATCTCAAGCCGTAGAATGGGTTGGGCTGGTTGGGCCATCAAGCCCATGACCACCCTAGCCTAGATGGATTTAAAAAGTACATAAAAAAAACAACTCAAAGTTGAAAAAATTTCAATAAAAAAAAAAAAAAAAAAACACCACCAAAAAAAAAAAAAACCAACTTCAAACTAGGAACTAGACTTGAGGTGCATTGGTAAATGGCAAATATAAACAAGAACTTATAGTCTCCTCTATAGGTACTGATGTGTCAATCCGGTGTACGTAGTAGAGATCAATGTAGCCCACACCAATGTGCTTCAAACTAGACTCACAACAGGAGCGCACATATTCAACAGTACCCTTCACCACAACTTAAGTAGGTTCCATTTTGACAATTCCAAATTTTGTAGCTAACTGAACTTTTTCTCGAGGCGAATCCTTTAATGCTTGCAAATATTAGGATCAACAACTGAAATATCACACAAAATTGCAAAAGGATAATGATTTTTTCTTTGGAAAACAGCCAACAAGATTGTCTTTGGTTTGATTTTTAGAATAAATTTTCTGGAAAAAAAATTCAAATAAACTAAAAAATAATTTGGCGTAAAAAATGAAAAGGAAAATTATGCAAATGGTCCCTGTAATTTACACGTTGTGTCATTTAAGTCCCTCTAATTTCAATTTGCTTGATTTTGTCCTTGAATTTTGAACTATGTATCATTTTGGTCCAATAGATAACTTCTGTTAAGCATTTGGATGGAAAAGACTCGCATGGACAACATGTACAGAGTTTTTAAGGGTAAAAAAATCAATTTTCTCTCTCTCAATTAACTCAATGATTAATCCATCTAACTCAAAGTGACTTAATGATATATATATATATATCTATCTCTGTACACGAGAGAGAGAGAGAGAGAGAGAGAGAGAGAGAGAGGAGATGTTGAAGAGTTGGGAAAGAAGAGAGGGAAGTGGCATCGAGGCCTATGAGGGATGGCAAGGCAGCGTAGGGTGATGGAAAGTGGTTGCTATCGCGAGTTTGGAATGAAAGGAGTGGGGTGATGGCTTGCAATTGTGGAAGAGATAGGGTGACGTGATGGAGAGAAAGCCCCTAAAAAGAAGAGAGTTTTAACGAAAACCCTGAACTCTATTCGATCGAGGCCATTTGAGTCGACAGAGATCGATTCAAATTTTGATCTATGTTGGGTTTTTGTATGTGTTCATGATTACTTTAGAAGTTCCTTTTGTGTTTAGAATTGGATTCAGTGCTATGACACAAGGGGGTTTGAATGGGTTCTCCAATGGCGTATTGTCTCGGCCTCTAGAGCTTTAAAGCGAAAAAGAATTGGTAGAAAAAGAAGCTCCAATTCGGCCCTTGGAGGTCCCTCCAAGAGATTCAAATCACCAACATTCACATTTGAGAAGGCCCGAGAGGCGAATCAGAGAGTACAAAACTCTATCGAGTTTGAATTTCGAGAATAGTGTTAAGAATAGTAGTAGTAAAAATGAGTTTTCAAAGATTTTGAAGTCGAAGAAAGAGGCATTCGAATTAGGGAAGAAACTCTGGGATGATCTTGAGTCACAGAAAGTTCGAAGCAATGTGAAAAAGACTACAGAGAATCGAACCAAGCCGTGCCCAAATTCGATTTCATTGTCAAGGTCTGAATTCACAGATCGTGGAGGAATCATTGTTCTTCTATGTGGATTGACATTGGGTTCTCATATAACTGTTGTGGGGAAGCCGAGACAAGCTCACGCCAAGCACAACCCAAAGGTATCTTGATGGTCAGTATGTAATGGTTTCACAATTTATTATGGAATTGCAAGGTTTGAGGACTATTGATGGAGAGGACCTGAAGATATCTTTGTGTTGTGGTTTTTGATTTAGGGTAGAAAGTTAGATTTTGTTTTGTAATTTTTGATAGTTATGATGATCTGTTGATGTTGGGATTGTTGTTTGGCTATGGCAGCGGTAACAGAAGGCAGTGGAATGGCGGATGACGGTGGTCGATGGCTCTGTTTAATCACAAGCAAGGAAGAAGCTAAAAGAGAAAGCAAAATGTCTATTTTACCCTTGGATACATGTCATTCACATGCAAATTTCCCGTCCAATTTCTTAATTTCCGTTTTCAATTGGACCAAAATGATACATAGTTCAAAATTCAAAGTCAAAATTGAGCAAATTGAAATTAGAGTGACCAAAATGACAAAACGTGTAAACTACAGGGACCATTTGCATAATTTGCCCAAATGAAAAATACTCATTATTTTCACTCGGTTTTATCTTTTGGGGAGACAGAAATATTCTTTGAAAATTTGAAAATACCTTTTTGGTGCTTATTTTTGTCATACTAGCTTCTATTTTATTCAAAAAAATTCAGAAAATAGATTAAGAAAGTGAAACAAAATTTTCCAATTAAACTCCGACAGTATTTGTATGTATCATATTCTACATATTTATTTGTTTTCCCTTTTCTGATTGATATTAAGAACAACTACATTTATAGTTATTGTCATACCCAATAAACCATCAAAACAAAAAGTAATAATATCCTCCTCGAATATTCCATTTCTTGTTAAACAAACTATGAAAAGAGAACACTATCTCCCAAATGTGGTCTCCACTCTGTAGGTGTTATTAGTTCAAGTCTTATCTATCAAATCAATCTATAACACATCCTATTCAGTGATGCAAGAAAAACAACAACAATCAAATCAAGTATACTATCAAAACCTTTCAAAAAGTTAGTGGAGTCTCCACTCTAAAGGTGTGAATACAAAACATTCATAATCAGGTCTTATCTTTCAGATCAGTTGAAAATGATCCCATTCAATGATGCAAGAAAAATGCCAACAACAACATTAATAATCGAAGAAGTATAGCTCCAAAACCTTTCAAAACCGAACTTTTTTCCCTTTCCTTTCTTGGACTCATAGCACAAATACTTCTAAAAGGAAATTGTATCTATATTGTACCCATATTGGATACCAAAACTCCTCATATACCCGCGGTGACGTATCCAATACTTCCTAAAACGTATCTAATATTTGATGCCAATTTTGAGAAGTATTGCATACTTTCTGGATAATCTAGGTCACATATCCAAACTATTATGAAATTGAAATTGTAATAATTTCGCATATTATTAGAGTATAATTGTTAAAATAGATACATGAATAATTTTTCAATATTTTCTAATTTCTTACCCAAGAAGAAAATAGTGAGATAGTACTCTACCTTTTCAAATATTATCAAATTACTGTATTGGCTCAGAAAAATAAAAATAAATAAACTGGCTCTTACTCTAATAATTAATATCTAAATAATGGTTTCTCACTATTCTTTAAGCTTATGTATAATATAATACTAAAAATAAAAAAGAAAAAAAGAAAAAGAAAAATTCAACATAGCCTTATCCTATTTTATTAGATTTTATTGTATCACCGTATCTGTATCGTATTGTATCTGCATCCCATACCTGTATCCCCGTATCAATATCCATACATCATAGGTTGTTGGATATGGTCCAAAACACGCTTTGGGCAACATAAAAAATAGTAAAAAACATAATAAAAAATAATAATAATAAAGAAAGGCAATTTCGAAGTCAACCAAGTCAACAAAATCTTGCTAAATAACCTAGTCAACCAAGCAACCCCCTTCTTACCCAAACATTTCCAAGCTTCAATAGGGATATCATCGGGTCCTAAAGTCCTATTCGATTTCATTTTCTTAAGTGCAATCTCCACTTTAAAATTCCTAATCTTGCGATAGAACTTATAGTTTTGGTTTTCCTTATTATTGGCTACTTCCTCCCCTATTGACCTACCTCTATGTTAAAAAAAAAGAAAAAAAAAAAGAAAAAGAAAAAGACAGAGAAAGTGCGATTGGAAAAATGGAAAATTGTGTTTTAGTGGGACCAATTCAAAATAATTACAACTTTCATGAAGATACAAGTTGGTCTTAGTCCGGTATAAGTGAAAGTTGTGGCATAGAACACAACTCCCACTTGCACCTCCATAAAAATGCACTTTTTTTGAGTTGTTTGAACTCAGACGCCATTTCCCTAAGAAAAATTGATCTGGGATATATGACATTTTTTCAACAAGTTTTTAAATGAGCTTAATCCTAACAGTCCTTTATACCAATGTAGAGTAGCGAAGAACTCATGTTTTCTTTCTCTTTTTTTATTTTATTTTATAAATAAGAGTAACTTTATTAGAAAAAGAGCATCAAGACGATACTAACAAAAACAATCCACACCAAGAAAATTACATCTCAACCAACTAAAGAATCAACAAAAATCAATAAGGAAAATAAATCCGGCTCAACCCTCCCCAACACTCAACAGGACAACACCACCAACAACAAGAACTCATGTTTTTCTTTTCAAGGATTCTCCCAAAAAATAGTTTCATCAAAATCTTTCAATTTCTTAAGACTTACTAAGTTCAATTCTTTATATTTCTCTATAAACAGAGTACACTAAATGCAATAAATGGCTAAAACTAAATTCCCATAACAAGCCCAAATGCTCAGGTACCATGTTAATGAAAGGATTACCTTTCCCACTAATATTTCGTTAGTGGTCAACACCATAAATATTTGACACATCAAAGAAAGTAATTCCTTTACTGAATGCATACTTGATTATTGCAATGCCATCCTCATCAGACACAGGAGAATTGTAGGCTCCACTAAGCCCCATACAGCCATAACCGAATTTTCAGACCTGAGAAAAAGAAGAAAAAAAAAAAAGATTCCAAATTCAGAAAACGAATGAGAAACAAAAATACATTGACAAAACATTTCTAACACTCACACCTAGCCTGCCTAAGTAGTTGGTAAAGGGTTTGACTCCCCTTCCCTCATTCCTATTAAAAGGCATATAACTTAAGTTCTAAATACAGCTAAAGGTCACCAACTTTTATCATCGCAAACATGGAAAGATATATATAACTTTCTTCATAATATAATTTATTCCAAACATGGAACTAATCACAAGCATCCAACTAGGCAATTACATAAAACAACGACAAAATCTGGTGACATAAACCATTTTGTTTTTAAAAATACAAGCAAACAAAAAGAAAAACAACCTTAACATTTTCAGCAACCCTGTTATCATAGCCTATGAAGCATGGATACTTCCATATCGAAATTGTATTGGATACCAATACTCTTTGGATACTCACAAATGCTTATCCAATACTTCCAAAAATATCCCAATTAAGGTTTATTTGTCTTTAATTTTAGAATCAAAGTATCAAATATGTTCAAGATACTCAAGTATTCAACATATTTTGACAATAAGATGTGACATTTCTTGTGTAATGTTAAGAGCATAATTGTTAGAATAAATGTAAGACTAGTTTCTTCAAATACTTTGCATAGTAGAACAGAAAATTTGAGAAACAGTAAAATTAAAGCATGTCAAATTTTGTCGAAATTTGTGTCCTCATAACATAACCTTGATCTTTTTTTACATGAATACGTTATAAAACTGAAATTTAGAATATTTAACTGATACTTCAATACGTAATTAGTAATAAATATGTTATGATAAATTTACTTTTATATTTATACACATACATACATACAAGATATATATATAGGTTTAGTGTAGTTTTCAAATCCAATCCAACTTCTTCTTGAATGTTGTCACATCAAAGTGCAAAACAGATTCAACGCCCTGGTTCTCAATCAACAGTAGACCATTCTGTGAGGAATGCTGATGGGCTACCATCGGGCCGCAGCTGCTCATCCTTAGAATCCAAAAATAAAACAGAGACAGAATGGAATCACTTTGTTTCAGTGACATATAATCAGACTAAATATGATTTGAAGAGCTGTCACGATCATTCACATCAATTTCAGCAGGCAAGAAGGTCGTGGAAGCTACCGTTTCTAGAATGCAAACAAGGTAGCTTCATGTTAGCAGCTCGTTTTTTTTTCTATTTTAACCACCTAGTCTAACACAATGTTTAGGTCTTTGTGTATGTGACGCCTAGCTACAAACTCTATATGATTAAGTAGGTGCCACACTGTCTTATGCATCAGTGGCATATTCACTCTAGACGAGTCACCTAGGTTGATGCAATGTATTTGAGCAGTTGACTGAAGACTTGATTATTGGTATACCGATCCGTCCAGCCGAGTTGGTCTGATTCAGGAAGCTCCCTCCAGAGCAAAGCAAGTCGTAAGTCAGTTTCAAGTCTGCCTTTCCACTAGAAAACTCACTACACACCACATCACTTTTTAACTTAGCAAAGTGCAGATGCAATGCTCAGGAGGTGAAAACTACTGAATTGAAAGTTCTTGTAGGTTCTTAGCAGTTTAATGTAGCTGGTACAATACATATTTATTGTTGTATCATACTTTTTATTATTATTATTATTATAAATTTGTCATATTGGTATCCTTCCCATGTTGTTTCTCTATCCTGTATTCATATCTATGTTTCATAAATCATGGCAGTCCTGTCTGTTGCCAGGAAAACTTTTGATAATGGATAAATTTTTTGATTTTGGCTGCTGTCAGCAAAATCAAAGCTTTTGAAGTATTATTTCAAAAGTACAAATTAGCTTAACTAAAATAAAAATAACCCAGCCAGAAAAATAATTAAAATAAATAAACAAGACTCTGATTTTTCACAGTCTATTTAAATAAAAGCCTGATTTGAAGCACTACTGAGACTCAAATTCAATCTAATGTATATATATATATATATACATTCTATTACACACACATACACAAATTTCTTGATGCAAATGCGATTGGAGTGTAAAGAATTGAATCGACATGTATATTGATAATCATCTGAATCTGAAATTCCAGCTCCATAATCGTGTTTGAACAGAAACAAATACCGATTATTGGTGGAAATTTGGAGAAAAAAAAGAAGAAGAAAAAGAAGAAGAAGAAGGGGTAATTAGGGTTTTGTTACCTCAAATCCGTGGATTACGAGTCTAACTCTGGGCATCTGAAAATCAACCATTGTTTGTGTAATCGATCACTTCCACTTTCTTCTTCCTCCTCAACTCAACTCTGCAACTTCATTCTTTCCCTATATATATTGGGCCATATAGCATTACCAATGAATGAAAAAAAAAATTGAATATCACTGGGCAAGTTGATTTACCAACACCCCCCCCCCCCCCCCCCCCCCCCCACTTTATTTTTATTTTTTTAAGATAAATTACAAATGCACCTCCATAACATTTTCTTAAAATACATATTATCTCTTGTAATTTTAAAAATTACATCTCATCAGTTTAAATTTTTAATCGCATAACAAATTACTCATTTTTAAAAAAAATTATTAAATCAATTAATAGATTTTAATAATATCATAAATATATTTCAATTAATAATTCAGATAATTTTATTATTGTATAATAGAGTAGTTAGAAATTTAGGCTAACTGGTTGTCCGGCCGATTGATTGGAGTAGTGCAAATTTTTTTTTTTTTTTTTGCAATTGACACATGTTAATTTTTATATATTCAACAAAAAATATTTTCTGAATTTTTTAAATTTTTTTATGAGTTTTGAATAGAATTTTGAGTTGTGTGTTTAGTTATGAGTTGTAAGTTTTTGCATCAAATATCATATGTCACATCAAAAATTTTCCATTGAATTGAAAACTCTTTTCAAAACTCTTCTCAAAACTCATTCACCAAACAAATTTTCCACACTCAAATCATAATTTCAAAACTCACAAACTCAAAATACAACTCTATTCTCAAATCATATTTATAAAACTCTACCAAACACAAATTTTATTTTTTCTGTTAATTCTAAATAATTTTTTTTTTACAATAGAGTATTTGTAATTTTTAAAACTATAAGGAGTAATCTGTATTTTAAATAAATGTTAGGGATGTATTGTAATTTAATTTTTTTACATAAATTACGTTCACCTCCACTAATGTTTGGACAAAATATTGTTAACCCCACCCCACTTTTCACCCAAAAAAAAGTTAGGTTTTCTATTTTTTAAAAATCATTTTTAAACAGGTTTTTGTGTCTTTTCAATGAACTTTTTTTTTCATATTCTATTTTTATTTAATTTTTTACACTTTAGATACACCAAAATTAGATGTATCTAAAAATCATAAAAATAAAATTGACTAAAATGTAGAAGAAAAAAAATTACTAAATACAAACGAAAATTCAAACAAAAACGTACATAGTTTTTTTTCTTCTAATTTTCGTTTGTTTTTAGTCAACTATTTTTATATTTTAGTCATTTTTTTAAAACCTTTTATATGCATCTGGATTAAGTACATCTAAAAAATATAAAAAATTAATTAAAATATGAAGAAAAGAAATCCCTAAATACAAATGAAAACTCATTTAAAAATAGTTTTTGAAAAGTTAAACCAAATAGAGCCTAATTTTTTTTGAAATTTTTTGTAAATTTTTTTGATTTGTGTGGAAAAAACATTTATTTTCGATTTGGTCACAAAGTCTATTGCAATATTGTTGGTAAAATCATAGCATTTTAGTTTTAGAAGAATTTAAATAGTAAGTTCAGAACGAGAGATTTTTTTGTGTGGGAGAAATGCAATAAATTTGGACAAATTTGGAAATAAAATATAATTTATATTTGAGAATCAAAATTAGTTTGATTTTGATTTAAATTTCTTACATGTAAATATTTTTGAAACGGCTTTATAGCTTTAATTTATGTTTCATAAAACAAAGAAAGAAGAATATTGGAATTATTATATTTATGAAATTATTGGTTTTAATCTTAATGATCAAAGAGATTTTTGTATTAGAAATTGGAAAATTAGTCGCTGGTTCATTTTTATTAATAAAATTACATGTTCAAATTGGTTCATGCAGGAGTTTAAGTTTTATAAATGTGTTTGGAAATTATTTTGTTGGTTTTGAAAGGACAAAAAATTTGCTGGCCGCTTGAGCGGTAAAGTCACTGCTCGAGCGAACATTAAGGCCAACCAGTATTTTTACAGAGCTTTGCAGACCGCTCGAGCAACCAAAGGTACGCTTGAGCGAGGATCCTATTTTTAGTAATTTTTTACTATCTCTTTTAAATGCATAATTGCATCCTCATGACATTCTAAGTATTCTTAGGCACCAATTAGACTTACATAGTCATGGAATGAGCTAGAAACACATAAAGAGAGTTGAATTAAAATGAAATGAATATTGAATGGTGCTTCTATTGTGTTTTTGTTATGTGATTTGTTTAGGTGGACGCTCGAGGCCTTATATCGACTTAACCCACTGTGAGTAATAACTTTATAAAGATATGTTCAAGTTATGTTTACTTTAAAAAATGTTATTGCTATCGAAATTGATATATGATGATTGACGGAATGATCTATTGAAACGTTATTTTCTTATAATGAATGAAGTTTTGTTTTGAAATTGTATTGTGGCATCCATGGAACATAGGCCCTTGCCCGAGGGAAACAATACCACGGCTAGGCCCTTGCCTGGGAGGAAACAATACCATGGCTTTTGGATTGATTGATACACAGAGATCTCTAGTGTTAGTCCAACAAATTTTAAAAATTTTGCATGTCAGTGTGCATGTGTCGTATCGTGTGTATCTATGCTTCTTAGTTTAAAGAAAAATATATCATTTTATCAATGTATATCAGTCACTCATCAATTTACCTACAATTACATCTAACCTACAAATTTTGAATCAATTTAGTTTAGAACTTGTTTAACTAACGAAGTTCAATTTTTCATTACAAGTACCAATCATCATACACCAATACAATAGAAAGCTAGACATATTCAAGGAAAATTCTTTCCTACCTTCAATATCATATCCTTCTGTAAACTCAGTTGAAATGAAAAGCACTTTCATGCAAATTGTTATGCGTGGTCTTTTTCTTTGTTTTTTTTGTTATTTTTTCTTTATCGGATCTTGCTTTCTAAACATACAAGATTTCCATAGTTGTGCAAGAGCTTAACCCACCCCTAACAAAATGAAAAAATGAGTAAAGTATCACGACCCAAATCCGCCCCTATGGGTTTGGAGTCATGATAGGCCAATAATCCTAGATTACCTTGGGCCTCAAAAACAAAATTTCAAAATATTTAATATATCGGGGCTTAAAGTGGAAGCAAAACAAAATAAAATGTCCATTGAGCTTGTACCAACATGATACAATAATAAATTATAAACATATGTAAATCTTATAAATATCTCTCACACATATACATTTATGACTCAACAAAATACCAAACTTTGACAAAGCTAAGGAGCTGATTTTCTTGGCTCTAATCGAGCCTAACTTGTTCCATTCCGGAAGCTCTTCAAAGGCTGACACGGGTAGACTCTCAGACTTTCTCTATCCTTTTGCTTAGTTTGCTCACCTATAAATACATATAAATAGTGAGCTAAAGCCCAACGAGTAATAATAGAATAAAGAGATTAAATGAATGAAGTTCGACGATAGTACAAAAACATGTCTTACAATTTCGAATGAATCTTAAATCATTTTCAAAGTGAGGCATTTTCCACATTATATCAAATTTACAACAAAACATTTTCCATGTCGAATTCCAAATCAAAACATATCTTTCATTTTTCGAAGCAATCCATTTTAATAGACAGAACATTTCGATTAGCAATCATATCATTTCTTTACAATAACAAAAGCCATTCGTATCATTATATGTGGTACATCCATGAAACAATAATATTCCAATAAAAATGGACCATAAAGGTCTAAATACATGAGGGACACAAATATATATATATATATATATATGAATATTTTATTAAAGCAACAGCTTATTTGTGGGCTTATTTTATAATTTTGGAGCTTTGAAACTGCAATTTCTCCATTTTTTTAAAGGTTGTATTCTTAGATCTTATCTGCTTGCACTTGTAGTTTCCAACTTTGCAAAAACCATAAAAAAAAAAAAAAAATCCATTCATTCAAATCACAGAGCATCTTTGCCATTGCCGATGGATCCATTCCTTGTGTCAGTATCCTTGACTGCATAAAGTCTCCAGATGCTTTTGTCAATTCTCCTCGAATTGACAGGATAGTTGAATTTCCATTAGCCTTATACGAAGGCTTTGTCATTCTTAGCTGAAGAACTTCATCAACCTCTGCACAAGGTTCCTCCACCTCTCCACAAGGCGACCAATCAATAATGAAGGACAAATGTACAATGCAGGTGCTAGAAAGAAACTTTGGCCAATTAGTTTTGGCAAAATTAAGTTGCGTGGAGAGGATGGAAGTGAGTGTTCAGACAAAAATGTGACAGCTGGGGCATCGAGCCGGACCTCGTCAAACTTACTGCTTTGTCCATTTGACACGTCCTCGTACAAGCGACGAGCTGAAGCTTTGGAAGGGTTGCTTGAATTTAGTGCAAGACTACTGTAAGACAAAAGGTTTGATAAACTGGGGGTGTTGTTGAAGTCATTTAGACTAGGGAATGTTTCTTCTAGAGAAATTGCAATTTGGTTGACAAGGAGCTTCAAGGAAAACACACTCAAGCCGAAAGATCAATATTAGTGAATGGCTGGCATGTGTGCTGTATTCAGTCCGATAATGAAATTTAGAGGTGTTGGAAATTAGGCCGGGTGTTGGACTCGGATTTGGGCGCCCATGTGACATGACCCATGGCCCATTCAAATTACTGTGGACGCGCCCGAGGGCTTTGCATACCACAGTTCGGACTCAAATGTCACGGTTCTAAATCTAATCTTACAATATGCGATGTAAGACCGATAAATCAGCAAAGAGTCCAAATCCGGCAAATTTTTTTGGAAAACTGATTTTTGTAAAGAAGTGCCAAACATGGTCTGCTTTGCTAGATACAGAGTCGCCACCTAAATATTTTATTTTGGGAGAATTTAGGAAACCCTGACTCGTACCGAAGGCCACGTGTCCGTCATCACCAAAGTTGCATTGGTTCGGGAACTTAGGTACGATTGGGGAAGGTCATTTCATGAGCACCCCTACTCGCCCGATCAAAGATCGGCCACTACTAAACATGATATCTAGTTTTTGAAAACACATGTGCTCTTATTCCGGTTATTAAACCTAGAATTGCTATGTTATGTGCACAACAAACAACTATAGACTAGATCGCCTAATTTGGAACAAAGCATTGCATATCCGTTTGTTCGGAAAATGGTTTGAAGTTTGCTACTCGCAAGTAGGCTAAAATGCGAATTTGATGAATTGTTCGAATTCAAGTAATCCAACCTTCACCCACAGGCATTCAGGCAGTTATATCACATAAGCAAATAGTCTCATGGCAAGCATGCTTTCATGGCAACATTAACACACATGCAGTATGCTAAAGTGTAAACACTCATAGTGTACTCCAAGCCAAAAAAGGGAACTAGTTAGAAATCATGCATGATCCTAGTTCATGTTAAAATGGCTAATGCAACACATGCGAAGATGT
>JAPPVO010005921.1:0-15362 GCA_030407325.1 Camellia japonica | reverse complement strand
ATTGTAATGACCTGAGTTTTTCAAAACTTTTGAACACTGTGGTGAAAACGAAAGAGGAAGGAATTCCTCGGGATTTGCAAAAAATTTGATCACTAGAGAGGAAGAGAGGCGTGCTAAGCCCTTAATGAATGAAATCATGCTTGTTAGTGTGAGTACTGGGAAGGATCCTGGCTTGATCCAGATTGGTTCTACACTGTCTTCAGCGCAAGCGATTTGTCGCTTTCTTAAAAGATTTCAAAAAAATGTTTTGCGCGGTCCTGTGAAGACCTGTGTGGAATCGCTCTTGAGATTGTGCAGCCTAGGATCGCTCTCAGCCTCGAAACTCGACCCCTCACTTTCAAACCTTGAACTGGGATTCAGAATGTTCAAACGGTCAACCACAATGTGAGGCCTGTGTGGCCAGATTTGAAATAGCCCTCGGACAAGAGGCACCAAAGTCAGATCAAGAAGATCAGACCTCATCAGAAGAAGCTTGCGAAGCTAGAACAGAAGCACCCCTCGAACTAGGGGCGAAAATGTCCGATGTGCTCGAAGAGCCGAAGATGGATCCTTCTGCAAATCGATACAATAGCCACTCTCTTGGATATGGATGGCTTCGAGATCCTAAAACCATTTGGCATGGATTTGTTACACTTTTACCCTTTGAGAGGCTCGTTGGGCCAAAACCCGGAAGGGCGACCCAGGCAAAAGTTAGAGCAAGAAAAGATATATACAAAAAGAAAAAAAGAAAAAAGAAGAAAAGAGAGAAAAAAAAAAGAGAAAAGAAGAAAAAAAAAAAAAGAAGAAAAGAAGAAAAAAAAAAAAAAAAGAGAAGAAAATAATGAAAAGAAAAAAGAAAGAAAAACAGAAGCTTGCAAGGTCGAAAACCCGCAACGGGCGCCTTGGCAAAAGTTAGAGCCTAAAAAAAAAAAAAGTGAAGGATAAAACACCCGAGTGTACCTTAACCCCGAACTACGTAAGGCTTGATTCCCATCTTTGGGATACATAGGCAACTTCATTCTGAAGTCCAGCCGTAAAACACTTCAATTTGATTGTGTCCATGCGATGGTTCTGGTCATCTTTGTCTTCTCTGTATCTGAGGATTTGGTTGTGTTCGTCACTCTGAGGACTGACTACAATGCGCTACGGTGCCATTCAAACAAGGGGCAACTTTCTGTTGCCATTCAATGCGCCGCGGTGTCATTCAAACAAGGGGCAACTTTCCATTGCCATGCAACTCTCTTCAAGCAATGGGCAATTTTTCTTCAGATTTGAGGTTGTGCATCTCGAGAGTGGGTTCTATGCTCATTGAGCAGTGGCCGATTGCAAAAACAGTTTTTTGAGAATTTTTACTGAGGTTGACTGATTTTCTCTCAAAAACTATTCCATTTTTTCCAAAACTGGACCCTTTTCCTGGACCCAAAAAAGGAAAATTTTCAGTGCTCATAACCTAACTTGCATGATTTTGAATCAGAAAATCGAACAAGCGCGTTAATCTAACTCTCATTTTGGTTAAAATTGTTTTAGTAGAAAAATCAAAACAAAAATGGTCAAAATAATGAGCTAGGGGCACAGTTGAGTCAGGTGTTCTGTCTTTTCCCCTTTGTCAAAATACTTGCTAGAAAGGGCACTCTACTTGCCGGAAAGGGCACCATATTCGCCAGAAAAGGGCACAACAAAGGGCTGAAAGCTCTCTCACCCTCCAAGCAACGAGGTAGCAAGCCAAGTGCGAAGCACGAACTGGAATGGGGCAAGATATTCCACTCCATCATCTGGACAGATCTTATCACGTCCAAACTCCCCAGCAAAGCATCATCAACCGATGTTAGCTGCAGATTTGCTACACACCCAGTTGTAGCGCAACCCTTCTATGGGAGGAATTTACTAGCTGTGAACGGAAGAAAGAGAATCTAGCAGCATGCTAGGGGCAAGAGCCCGCAACTCCCTGTTTATCCATCAACCACCCAGGGGAGGGATTGAAAAATGAGAGATTGAAGAATAGAGAGATGTGCGATGAGAGAAAAAGTGAGAAAAGGGCTTTTTCAGAAAACAAGAGATTGAGTGCCAGAGTGATGTGAGAATCACAAATGAGAAAGGGTGGGAAACACTACCCGGTGAAACAGGCTCCCTGTGCACGTCTGAGTGTCGTGTCTTTTTTTGTTTTATCTCGATTCTTGTTTTGAGTCGTTTCGAGTGTTACTCGATGTGTCTAGGTTGTGTGCCTTTTATTTCCTTGTTGAGTCGTTTTGCTGTGTTCAGTCGTAGGCTCAATACCTGGTCGAAAACTCATCTCTCAATTTCGAAAATAAAATCGTTTTGTGCTCCGAGTGCCGTGTCGTTCTCCACATTTGTTCAAAACAGTATTTGTTCTTTCATAAAACTGCAGGGTCCACCCCCGATAAGTGTGAACAGTAAAACAAGGACCTATCTGAAGCTACATGGGTTTCGGACTATAAAGCAAAAGAAAAGAGGGACAATGGAAGCATCTGAGTGTGCTTCAACTTCAGAAAATTCCGTGATTGTATTCCGGATGTACCTTTTCAAGCCTTGTCAGTGCTCCGAAGTATGAGTGTGCCTCTACTTCAAGCGCAAGATCAAGCCTGCTTCAAAGTTATGCACCCATCCACCCGCATTGTTATGCACCTTTCCACTCGTATTGTCATGCACACCTTACTTGCATTTATTTGCATCTTGTGTTAACTTCTACCATTTATCCTTTTACGGTGAGCGGCGTTTGGGATTGTTGTCCTCCGGGACTTTCTCAGGTTACGTTGTGCGCGCACTTGAGCGGTTGTTTTCAGACCTCTTCTCACGATTTCAGTGTGGTTAGAGTGTTCTTTTCCTCACACGATTTCATCGTGTTTGGAATTTATCTCGGGTTGCGTTGTAGACGCGCTGGGCAGGTTGTTTTTTAGGACCTCATCTCACGATTTCAGCGTGGTTTGAGTGTCCCGTTCCTCACACGATTTCAGCGTGTTTGGATTTTATCTCAGGTTGCGTTGTGTGCGCACTTGAGCGGTTGTTTTTGGACCTCTTCTCACGATTTCAGCGTGGTTAGAGTGTTCTTTTCCTCACACGATTTCACAGGTGTTTGGAATTTATCCCAGTTGCGTTGTGACGCGCTGGGCGGGTTGTTTTCGGACCTCTCCTCACGATTTCAGCGTGGTTTGAGTGTCCCGTTCCTCACACGATTTCAGCGTGTTTGGATCTTATCTCAGGTTGCGTTGTGCACGCACTTGAGCGTTGTTTTCGGACCTCTTCTCACGATTTCAGCGTGGTTAGAGTGTTCTTTTCCTCACACGATTTCAGCGTGTTTGGAATTTATCTCAGGTTACGTTATGTGCGCACTTGAGCGGTTGTTTTTGGACCTCTTCTCACGATTTCAGCGTAGTTAGAGTGTTCTCTTCCTCACACGATTTCAGCGTGTTTAGAATTTATCCCAGTTTGCGTTGAAGACGCGCTGGGTGGGTTGTTTTAGGACCTCTCCTCGATTTCAGCGTGATTTGAGTGTCCCGTTTCTTACACGATTTCAGCATGTTTAGATCTTATCTCAGGTTGCGTTGTGCACGCACTTGAGCGGTTGTTTTCGGACCTCTTCTCACGATTTCAGCGTGGTTAGAGTGTTCTTTTCCTCACACGATTTCAGCGTGTTTGGATCTTATCTCAGGTTGCGTTGTGCGCGCACTTGAGCGGTTGTTTTTGGACCTCTCTCACGATTCAGCGTGGTTTAGAGTGGTTAGAGTGTTCTTTTCCTCACACGATTTCAGCGTGTTGGAATTTATCCCAGGTTGCGTTGTAGACGCGCTGGACGGGTTGTTTTTGACCTCCTCTCACGATTTTAGCATGGTTTGAGTGTCCCATTCCTTACACGATTTCAGCGTGTTTGGATCTTATCTCAGGTTGCGTTGTGCGCGCACTTGAGCGGTTGTTTTCGACCTCTTCTCACGATTTCAGCGTGGTTAGAGTGTTTTTTCCTCACAAATTTCAGCATGTTTGGATTTTATCTCGGGTTACGTTGTGCGCGCACTTGAGCGGTTGTTTTTGGACCTCCTCTCACGATTTCAGCGTGGTTCGAGTGTCCCCTTCCTCACACGATTTCAGCGTGTTTGGAATTTACCTTAGGTTGCGTGGAACGCGCTCCTGATTGATTTTCTTTGTTCTTCCCCCACTCACGAGTCCAAGTGGTTGGCGTACGTCACCATTTTGCATCTATTGCACTCTCTGTTGCATCGCATCTATTATCTATTGTATCATATCTATTACATCCATTGCATCATATCTGTTTTATTGCCCGGTCTAGGAGACCTTAAATCCTCTAAAGGTGCAATTCCTTTGATGTTTGTCGTGCCCGAACAACTTCCGGTGGTCTGGTATAGCCACCTACCTGTGTTAGCGGTGAGTTCCTAGGAGACCAACTGAGACGGTGGAAACTAGAGTTCGAATGGCTCATGCCTAGAACACAAAGGTTCGGGATTTCCGAGACTAAAGTCTGGTTTAAATACCCAGGGGTATATCCTCGGCTTGAAATCTGTATGGCAGCCCTATAGATTGAGATAGCATCTGTATGCGCCTCAATTCTGGATACTGATCCAACCTAGTCTGTCACCCTGTTGGAGAATAGGGAAAGCTGCAACCATAGTCAGGGAGAAAAGTAGTACCTGTGGTTCAACTGAGAAGAAGATGAAGATTCCCACATCAGCATGAGGTAGGACATTGCCGAGGTAAGTCATTACCAATTGCCCCTGTAAGGTACCTTTACCTCTTAGCTATTACATTGCATCTTAGCCACTACATTGCAGTGCATTGCATGAGTCCAATCTTCAAACCGGCTTCGCGTAGCGTATAAGTCCAACTTTCAAACCGGCTTCGCGTAGCGTAGAAGTCCAATTATCAAAATCTTTCTGCATATCATTTTGCATCCTGCCCCTGAACTACGCTGGTTTGATTCCTTACAAAAGGATACTTAGGCAGCCTGCGGGCACAACCATTTATTTATCTATATTTTGTTTGTTTGTCCAACTCTTCGGCCTTGTCAAAAATGGGTCGTCTCTGGGCTTTGACATTCACTCCCGTCACTTCTTGACTTCCGAGTTCTGTCAAAGAGGGGCAACTGTAGACACCCCATTTTTGACCACCTTTAAGACTTGGACGCGACTGATGGTTTTGGAAGTTGTGCAGTGCAAAGGTTCAATTTCTTCGGCAAGGAGAGAGAGTCAAATCTCAACTTCATACCCCGTTTTTTGGATCAAAACGATCTTGATCAAAAGATTTTAGTCTTAAAACCCTCTCTTTCAAAACGTTTATGAAATAAAGTTTTTACGATGTTCCGAGGCTCGCATTTTGTCAAATGTTACGCTTTTCGGTAAACCGAGCAAGGAAAAAGTGGAAATGAATGAAAGAGAGATGAAATCTTTGAAAAATCTTTCAAAACACCTCACTTAGGGGTTTGGAGTTGAAGAAAAGAGGAGAAGAGGGAAGAAATCCAGTTGGGGAAGAAAATGGGCATGAACCGTTAAGAAAGAGTCGAACAGCCCTCGTCGAATCGGGCCTATTCATTTGCATACTTGGAATCAAGCTATGAGGCTACCACCGTTGGAAATGAGACTTCCGGGGCTTCATTTTACGCTCAAGAATCTCCTAAATCCAATTCCGAATGGGGGAGATATAGATGATTGAAGTAGGGCATCACTCCGGTTGGACCGAAATCTGCGCGGCTTCACTAAAAAGGGCATAACTTTTTCCACAGGAGGAATTTTAATGCAAGGTTTGCACCATTGGAAAGCTAACTTCCGGGACTTCAATTTGGATACTTGAACGGCTACCATTGGACTTCCCTATCACTGGCCGGCCACCCTTCTTTTCGGCAGACCCATTTTTTTTCCTGAAAAGTAGCAGGCCGGCCAGAAAATGTAGCAGGCCGGCCACTTACCTAGTTGGATGACCTTTTTTGCCCTTTGAGCTAGCCGGCCATGACCCCCTCCCCAAGTGTGTTCTAGATGTGCAATTTGTTTTCCTCTAGGCCCTATGCCCGAGGGTCAACCTTTTTGGGGGGAAATTTGAATTTTATTTCCCCCCCCTTTTTCCCTTCTCTCCCTCTATAAAACCAGCAGCTCCAGCTGCATTTTAGAAGTTGAAAAAAATCCTCTTGGAGCTTTGCATACATACATCCTCCATCTCTCTCATTCAAAGCTTCAAAACCCTTTGTTCTTGGACTATTTCTACACCACCTCATAGCACCACACCACCACCAGCCATTCCAACAACTTGGGGCTGTTCTTCAGAGCTTAGGAGCATCCAAACTTGGTCCAAAGGCAGCTGGAAGTTTGGTCTTCAAGGGTGAGTCCCATTTTCTCTCTTTTTGCTCTTGTTTTGCATGCTATCTAAGCCATACTTGCTTACATTTTGGGCTCCGACCCAAACTGTAAATAGTCATATTTTGAGATCCTGTTCATGTTTGGTTAAGGACCTCTTGCTGTTTGAGGTCTCCAGCTACCACTTGCTTCTTTATCTCTCTTTTTGGCCTTTTTTTGCATAGTATTTTAGGCCTATTTTTGAGCTGTTTTGGACTTGGTCATAAACTGTAAAGTAGCTTTTTTTGAGCCTCTCTTCAACTTTGTTGAAGGGCTCTCCTCTGTTTGAGGACAGCTACTATCACTTGCTTCTTTGTCCCTCTTTTGGCCTTTTTCTTGCATAATAGTTTAGCCTCACTTGTGTTCACTTTAGTGGCTTGATATAAACTGTGAAGTGCCATTTTTTGAGCCCCTCTTCAATTTTTTTGAAGGGCTCTTTTCCATTTGGGGCCGGCTGCTGCCCCTTGTCTCTATTCTCTCTTTTAGGGCCATTTTTGCATGATAGATTAGCCCTATTTGTGTTCATTTTTTAGACTTGTTGTAAACTGAAAAAAGGATTTTTTTGACATCATCTTCATGTTTTATTAAATTTCCATTTTTGTTTGAGGTCATATGCTATCTTGTATGCTTGGTTGCCTCCCATTGTGACCCTTATACCTAAGCTATTGTTGCATGCCTTGTTTGGCCTTCTAGCCACTAAAATCCAGTGGATTTTCAGTGGCTTGACTGTTGTTTTGAGCCTCCAGATTAGAGGGGGGTGACCCCCTCTCACCTTGGCTTGTTTGATGGCCATCTTGGCCTTTCAAAGCGACCCCATCTTGCATGCTTCTTAGGCACATTTTAGGGTCAATTTGGTGAGTTTTGGGACTATCATATTTGATTTTCATAGTTTTTTTGGTCATGCTTCATGTCTATCTTATATGTGCCTAAGAATCCCTTGTATGGCCCTCTAAAGCAACTCATCATTTTGGCATGCCATGGTTGCATATCAGTGGTTATTTGGGCCTATTTTCATATGATTTATTCACTGATTTTTGATGGTTTGGTCAGATTCTATGTGCATCTTACACTTGCCATGTAAACCATGTTTGATGGTCAAAATTGCATGCTATTTTAGGCCATCTTGCTAGCACTTTTGGGACTGTCTTGACTCTATCTTTAGGCCACACTTTGAACTAGAAATGTTCATGTTTTGGGACTATCTTGACTCTATCTTTACACTTCATGTTCAAATAATGCATGCTTTGTATAGCTATAAGTCATTTCGTGTGCCTAATTTTGTGTTTCGGGGTCCATCTCATGTATCGGGTGCCATGTTCCATGTTTCGGGGCTGTTTAGCATCATAGTTTTGCACTGGAATTTGCATGTTGCATATCATATTCCATGCCTTGCCATGCTTGGCAGAGTGGCATTAGTGCCTTTTCGGTCCTCGGTTTGCGTGCATGTGTGAGCGCATCTCGAGTGTCTCATTTTCACCTAATGGCCTTCTATGTGAGTGTGGCTGAGGTCCACTTGTGTTGGTGTAAGTCCATTATGCATTGTGTATGCCATTTCATTTCATAGCATTGTGTATGCTAGGTTGTATGTTAGCGCATTGTGTATGCCATGTTACCTCGTGCATCGTGTATGCCATTTCATAACATTGTGCATGTTAGGTTGTATCTTAGTTGCATTCATGCATGTCATGCATATTGCATTGTGTTTGGGATAGGAGTTAGCCCGAACACGGGAAACGAGGTACGTTTCGTACTCCGAGTGACGGAACGTGTCTCAATTCCCTAGTCACCGACACTCCGGATTATCCATGATGGAGTTTTGGTCTTGTTGTGTTTATATGTGCATTCATTTCACATTGAGTCGTGCAATCTGACTCCTCGGCCATCATGCATCGAGATGCGTGATTGGTGGCACAAGGATCGAGGTATGCATACATAAGTGAAAATACATTGCCATGCCCATTTCCTGCTCTCTGTTGCAGCAAATCAAGAATCAGTAGCCTTCCGGAGCTTGGCGCGCTTTCCAAGAACAATTGCAAACAGAGGCTAATTGGGGCATCGCGATGGGTTTCCGCACCGAACATGCATCATTCATCATCCGGAGCGGAGTCGAGGCAGTCCCTAGCTTGCATGCTAGTTTAATGCTTTCCTAGATTAATTTGTAAATTAATTAGGATTTTGTATTTATTCGGACTGTACTATTCATTTGGGACTGTATATTATTTATTTGGACCCTCTGCGCGAGGGCAATGTTGTAATAAGTGTGCGTGTGTGTGATGTATGTCTTCCAACCCCACGTCTTTCTTCTCTTTTATTTACCAGCTTATGATTGTTAGATTAGGGCATGTTTCAATTAGCTGTAGCATTCTATATGCCATGTTTAGAATAGCCGAGCCTGCTATAGTTGCATTATTGCATGTGTTGCATTAGGCATTTCTATACAATTAGGATCATGCATGATTTCTAATCAGCTTCTGTTTTGGCTTGGAGTACTCGGTAAGTTTTATGCTTTAGCATCCTTGCATGTGTGTGAGTGACTGCCATGATAGCATGCTTACCATGAGGTTATTTGCTTATGTGATATAACTGCCTGAAAGCCTGTGGGTGAAGGTTGGGTTGTTTGGATTGGGAAAAATCATCAACTGTGAGTTTTAAGCCCACTAGATAGTGGCAAAACCATCTTTTCTAAGCCCACCCGAGGGTGGCAAAATCTGCATTTTAAAGCCTACTTGCGAGTAGCAAACCATCTTTCAAAAAACAAACATGAAATGTTTTGTTCCAATTCGGGCGACCCGGTCTATACTTGTATGTTGTGCGCATCACATAGTAAATCTAGGCTAATAACCGGAATAAGAACGCATAATGTTTTCAAAACTTGATATCATGGTTAGTAGAGGCCGATCTTTGATCGGGCTAGCGGGGGTGCTCACGAAGTGACCTTCCCCAATCGTACCCAAGTTCCCAAGCCGAGGCAACTTTGGTAATGACGGCCACGTGGCCTTAGGCAAACGAGTCAGGGTTTCCTAAATTTCTCAAAAATAAAATATTTAGGTGGCGACTCTGTATCTGGCAAAGCAGTCCATGTTTGGCACTTCTTTCAAAAATCTGTTTTCTCAAAACGATTTGCCAGATTTGGACTCTTTGGTTCAGATTGAGAACCGTGACACAAATCGAGTCTGAACTGTAGCGAGGTCCCCCGCGGACCTGTTACACATATCATGTTTAGTAGAGGCCGATCTTTGATCGGGCGAGCGGGGGTGCTCATTTCAGGACCTTTCCCTCTCGTACCCAAGTTCTCGAGTCGAGGCAACTTTGGTGATGGCGGACACGTGGCCTTTGGCACGAGTCAGGGTTTCCTAAATTTTCCAAAAAGAAAACATTTAGGTGGCGACTCTGTAATCTGCAAAGCAGTCCAGTTTTGGCATTATTTGATTCAAAATCGATTTTCCAAAATGATTTTCCGGATTGGACTCTTTGGTGTTTATCAGTCTCACATTGCACTTTATGAGATTAGATTCAGAACCGTGACAGGAGTCCGAACTGTAGGACCAATTCGAGCTCTCCGAAAGGGGGTGCGAAGAAAGTCGAGCTACAGTTTTTGGCGACTCTGCTGGGGATTTAGAGAACTTAACTTGAACTCATGATATGTTTTTTTATTTACACGTATGTGTGTAGACACCCCATTTTTGACCGTCCTCAAGACCTGGACGTCACCGCTTGAACACTCGGTGATTATCCATGTTTGTGTTCGTTTGGAGTTCCCGGAGTTTTCGGCCACGCGCCTTGCCTCAGGATCTCCGAACTCGACTGTTTTGTGTCTGGTTTTGCACCAAACACTTGTGTTTTGCCTTGGAGAGGCAGGGAATGCCTTGTGAGGCATCCCCACACACCACCGGCAGTGGCTAGAGGCCACCGGCCGGTTTTTGTTGCCACCGGCAATGTTTATTGTCGGTCGGCACTCTTTGTTGCCGGTCGGCAGTCATTTTTGTCAAAATGACAATTTTGAGCGGCCGACCACTGTTCATCTACTTTTTGTAGATATTTTGTGCCAGCTGTGATAGCTGGCACCCACCCCATTCCCCTCCATACACGTGTATGGAGGGATTTCCCTCTAAACAAGCTTCTTGAATAAGCTTTGCAAGAGGGAATGGCCTATAAAGGAGAGGGTCTTCTCTTTGGCCAAGGGTTAGACATTTTTACAGCTTTTCTTAAAGTTTGAGTTCTAGGGTTAGGGTTAGATACATATCCTATCTCTATAAGTGTGTTTTTGGTCATACTTTTGCTCACAAACACACACCACTACACCATCTCTTGGACTTAAGCCCCCTTGAGGGTTGTTTTGGAAGTTTCTGAGTGGATTCAAGCTTAAGAAGGCTGCTGGAGCATTGCTTGTGAAGAAGGTCAACGGGGGTAAGAAACTAGTCCTTTTTATCCCACTTTTGCATCCTATTTCTACCTATCTTAGAGCTGTTTTTGTGTTTGGAGTATAACATAAAAAAGTTCTGTTTTTAGGCCCTCTTGATTGTTTGTTAAGAGTGTTTTGTGGTTTGGGTGTGTTTGACCACCCTTAGGCCTTGAAAGGCCCCATTTTGTGCTATTTTGTGCAAGTTTCGAGACTTTGGTGTTTGGGCCTCTTCACCACTGAAATCTTGAGGGATTTCAGTGGTGGGGATGGTGCCTTGAAGTCTCCAAAAGGGGAGGGCCACCCCCTCTCCTTGTTGTCCTTGAAAGGGACCATTTTTGGCCTCTTGAGGGAGCCTATGTTAGAGTGTGTGTTGATCATGTCTAGGCTGCATTTCATGCTTATTATGCCATAATATAATCATGTCATGTGTTGGTTTTGGTACACCATGCATGCTTAGCATACCTACCATGTAATGCCTTGTAATTGCCTTAATATGCCTTAGGTTGTTAGCCTTTGTTCGAGCATGTTTTAGGCTTAGCCTTGTGAATGTTTTGTGCTTATTTTGCCATGCTTTAGGTCTGTCCATAGTTGTTTGAATCGATTTTGGCATGCCTAGTATAGCTCCTTTGTATTTGTGGCTTGTCGGGCTTGTATGCTCAAGTATGTGAATGTGTAGCATGTGTTGATTGCATCATTTTGGTGGTTTGGAACCATCCAACATGTAATTTCAGTCCCTTTGGCATGCTCATATGCTTGCCTTAGTTGCCTCTTTGTCGCTTGAGAGCATGTGTTGTATGCCCTATGTTTTTGACCATTGTGCATGCCTTTGAATTTGAGCCACTTAGATGCCATCTAAGTGGTCGTTTGGCCTTGTTTTAACATGCTAAAAATCTTTTTTTAGTTGTTTAATGCATGCCATGTTTGATTATACTAAATGTGCTTCAAGGCTTCATGACTTGCCTCAAGTACTTGGACCATGCTTGCATGCTTATGCTTGTCTCATTTGGGTTGGTTTGGCACCACATTTTGACATGATTTTAAAGCTTTTTATTCCATGCCAATTGTCCATGTTTAGCCTCTTTCAAGTGTGTTTGAGAGTTGCTTGTTTAATGCTTAGGTTTGTGCCTTAACATGTGCATGCGTGTGTGTGTGCTTAGCCTTCATTTTTGGGCACTTTGGCTACTGATTTTGGGCCTAATTGGAGTTGCCTAAGTCATGTTTAAGTCCACCCTTTGCTTGGTTTACATGCTTGCCTTGTATGTGTGTTTGCATACTAGCATTCTTGTTTGCATCCCATGTTGCATATCTAGTTGACATGCTTAGGATTGCACACATAGACATGCATGCCTTGTCCCTTGATTTGGTGATGGGAATTGGGCCCCTTTATTTGTTTGGTTTGCATTTCATTTGAAATTGAAGTGCACACTTGATTCTTGAGGACATCATGCATGGAAATGCGTGATTGGTGGCCCGAGAATCGAGGCACATCCTCCCTTGAGTCGCAAACATGATAGGGGGCATGATTGGTGCATACATAGCTTGAATAGCATTGCCATGCAAGATTCTGTCCTCTGCTGCTGTGAGTTGCAGGTTCTGCTGGCATTCTTTGCCGACCGGCAACATATTGTGCCGGCCGGCAGTAAATCAACAGCCGATGGATGAATTTTGTGCCGGTGACCACAGTTCATTGCCGGTGGTAATTCTATTCAGCCGGTGGTATTCTCCAGTGTCCAGAGAGGCATTCCTGAGACTTTGGCAGTTTTCAAAGGAGCAAAGCAGGGAAAACAGAGGCAAACTATGCATGGCAGTGCGATTCCGAGCCAATCCCGAGCACGCGCTGCATCTGACCCGCTTCCCGAGGGCTTTACTGTTTTAATTAGATTAATTAATTTGTTTAGTTAATTTGTAATATTTAATTAGCTTGTTTAGTTAATTTAATATCTGTATTATTCTTTTGGTCCCTCCGAGCGAGGCGAACTTTTAATAAGCGTGTGTGAGTGGTGTGTATGTCTTCCAACCCCCACTTCTTTCTTCCCTTTTATTTACCCGCTTACGATGGTAGATTAGGGCACGTTTATTTTAGCATACCTTATGCAATGCATGCGTGCATCCATACATTCGTCTTACATACACCGGGCTCGGTACATCATACAAACCACATTGTATCTTCGAATCTAACTTGAATCCGTGCACCGAATGATTGCATTTCACATGCCATTTTAGGGTTAGCCGAGCCTATCCTAATCACATTCTGTATGCGATGCATTAGTCACTCTAACATGAACTAGGACATGCATGTTTGCTAACTAGTTTATTGTTTTGGCACGGAGTACGATGTAAGTTTTTACGCTTTAGCATCTCGCATGCGTGTGAATGTTAACATGACAGTAGGCTTACCATGTGGCTAAATGCTTATATGAGATAAACTGTTTGAATGCCTGTGGGTGGAGGTTGGATTGCTTGAGTTGGAAAAACTCGTTGAAATCCGTGTTTTAGCCTACTTGTGAGTAGCAAATTCCAAAGCCTTTTCAAAACGAACGGATATGCAATGCTTGTTTCCAAATTAGACAATCTAGTCTATACTGGTTTGCTGTGCGCATAACATAGTAATTCTAGGCTAATAACCGGAATAAGAACACATAACGTTTTCAAAATCGGATATCACGGTTAGTAGAGGCCGGTCTTCGGACCAGGCGAAAGGGGGTGCTCATAGCTGACCTTCCCCGATCGTACCCAAGCTCCCGAGCCAAGGCAACTTTGGTAATGACGGACACGTGGCCTTTGACACCGAGTCAGGGTTTCCTAAATTTCCCCATTAAAAAATATTTAGGTGGCGACTCTGTATCTGGCAAAGCAGTCCATGTTTGGCACTTCTTTTCAAAATCTGTTTTTCTCAAAACGATTTGCCAGAGTTGGACTCTTTGGTTCAGATTAAGAACCGTGACAATTTGAGTCCGAACTGTAGTAAACCCAATATGAACGGAATGGGACTTAACCCTCCCGGGGCGTTCGGGGACGTCTACAGTTTCTGGCGACTCTGCTGGGGATTTTAGAGAGCTTGACTCGAACTCGTGATATCCTGTTTTGACTACACTTATGTATTTCTTTGCATTGCATGTGCATTGGTGCGCCTAGGACACCGTGTTGGCCATCTGCTATTCCTGAGCGGTTTGCTGGAGGCTTGCCTTGTCAAGGCATGACCATAAGGCTGACCGGTTGCGGGCTCTGCCAGTATGGGAACACAAACCCCGGTTTTACCGGGGCACCCTTTTCGACCATTCGACCTAGTGCATATTCGGATCCATAGTGACCATTCCAAACTAGGACAGGTTGCTTACCCGATATAGGTTGTTTGAAACCGCTGCGTGCATAGTGAAACCCTAGCTCCTGACAAAATAGGACAGGGAAACCCTCCCCCAACATAGGGATGTATTGGCTCTCTTTTACCTGCTATGTGCTTTTAGAGTGTATCTCTGCAGGGAACGCATATATCAGTTTGCAAAGTTCGAGCATCAGGCCTGAGGCCACCAGTATCAGTGTTGTTGAGAATTAGTTATGTCTGCGGGTATCAGTTCAGTTTTGAACAGTGATTCTGGGGAACAGTGATCAGTAGTAGAGTGCAGTTGATTGACTACACCCGTGTTTGATTAGGGTACGTTTATTTTAGCATACCTTATGCAATGCATGCGTGCATCCATACATTCGTCTTACATGCACCGGGCTCGGTACATCATACAAACCACATTGTATCTTCGAATCTAACTTGAATACGTGCACCGAATGATTGCATTTCACATGCCATTTTAGGGTTAGCCGAGCCTATCCTAATCACATTCTGTATGCGATGCATTAGTCACTCTAACATGAACTAGGACATGCATGTTTGCTAACTAGTTTATTGTTTTGGCACGGAGTACGATGTAAGTTTTTACGCTTTAGCATCTCGCATGCGTGTGAATGTTAACATGACAGTAGGTGTAGACACCCCATTTTTGACCGTCCTCAAGACCTGGACGTCACCGCTTGAACACTCGGTGATTATCCATGTTCGTGTTCGTTTGGAGTTCCCGGAGTTCTCGGCTACGCGCCTTGCCTCAGGACCTCCGAACTTGACCGTTTGTGTCTGGTTTTGCACCAAACACTTGTGCTTTGCCTTGGAGGGGCAGGGAATGCCTTGTGAGGCATCCCCACACACCACCGGCAGTGGCTAGAGGCCACCGGCTGGTTGGTGTTGCCATCGGCACTATATTGTGCCGGTCGGCACTCTTTTGTGCCGGTCGGCAGTCAATTTTGTCAAAATGACAATTTTGCCCTGCCGACTACTGTGCAGTTGCTTTTTGAGATATTTTGAAGCAGCTGTATAGCATTTGTTTCCCCTCCATACACGTGTATGGAGGGATGAGCCTTTTGTTTGCTTAGCTTGTAAGCTTTGTTGCCTATAAGAGAAGGCTCTCTTCTCTTGGCTCAAAGGTTGGAGAGTTAGACATTTTTAGAGAGAAAAGACCTCAGAGAAGCTCTGGTTTTAGGGTTTGAGTTCTATATCTATCCTATCTCTCTTTTGCTCTCTTGTTTGTACACTAGGTGCTTTAGTCCACATTATTTCACACAAGCACCTAGTGTTTCACCTTCCC
>JAPPVO010005920.1:0-30504 GCA_030407325.1 Camellia japonica | reverse complement strand
TTGGCGAGGTATTCTGAGGGTTTGGCAGGGTATTCTGACCCATAGGTGCCTGCTCGGGTAGTGGAGCCGCTGGTGGAGGAGGAACCTGATGTGAAGTAGACGCTACATTCTGCTGTTGCAGCCTAGTGATCAGCTCGGCCTGCTGGGCCATGACTGCGGCTTGTTGTTTAGAAAATTCCGCTTGGCGGATAGCATCCTCTTGCATCTTCCTCATGCTCTCTTGCATCTGGCGCATCATCGCCTCTACCACTGATGTTTTCTACTGTTCCATCTGGATGACCGGTAAATGTACTTCTATGGCAGACACAGAAATCTCAACCTGACTGTTTACTGTCAAAGTAGCCCTCTGTCCCGGTAATCCCTGCTCTGATACACTGCGCCTCCTTGGCCTTCTTCTGGCAACTGGGGGTAGGGAGTGGAACACTGGATGTCCGTCAACGAGATCCTCGGATCGGTTGAGTCGGCGACCTCGTGTCCAAAGTGCTTGGGGGGTATCTGCTGGTTTGGAAGCAATCGTGCTAAAAACTGCCCTAGCAAAAAGATAATAAAGCGAAAATGAAATAAATAACTAGATAAACGGGCAGCATAACAGCTTAAATTAAATACACACAACACACAGTCGGGCATACAACACGCAGTTGAAAAGCTGAAAATACACTGTCCTCAATCACTGATCACTGTTCCTGTATCACTGTTCCCCAAAACTGAATCTGATATCCGCAGACAACTGATTCTCAGATACTGACTGATGCCCGCAGGCCTGACTGATGCCCGCAGGCCTGATGCCCAAACTCATAGACTGATACATGCATTCCTGTAGAGACGCACTCTAAAGCACATAACAGATAAGTGAGAGCCAAAACACCCCTATGTTGGGGGTAGGGTTTCCCTGTCCTATTTTGTCAGGAGCTAGGGTTTCACTACGCACGCAGCGGTTTCAAACAACCTATAAACGGGTAAGCAACCTAACCTAGTTTGGAACGGTCACTATGGATCCGAATATGCACTAGGTCGAATGGTCAAAAAGGGTGCCCCGGTAAAACCGGGGTTTGTGTTCCCATGCTGTCAGAGCCCAGAGCCGATCAGCCTTATGGACATGCCTTGACAAGACAAGCCTCCGGCAAATCGTTCGGGAATGGCATATGGCAAACACGGTGTCCTAGGCGCACCAATGCAAATGCAATGCAAAGAAACACACAAGCGTAGTCAAAAACAGATATCATGAGTTCGAGTCAAGTTCTCTAAATCCCCAGCAGAGTCGCCAGAAACTGTAGACAAGCCCGCGGGGGACCTCGCTACAGGTCGGACTCGATTTGTGTCACGGTTCTTAATCTTGAACCAAAGAGTCCAAATCCAGCAAATCGTTTTGGAAAACAGATTTTTGAAAGAAGTGCCAAACATGGACTGCTTTGCCAGATACAGAGTCACCACCTAAATGTTTTTTAAATGGGAAATTTAGGAAACCCTGACTCGTTGCCAAAGGCCACGTGTCCGTCATCACCAAAGTTGCCTCGGCTCGGGAACTTGGGTACGATTGGGGAAGGTCACTTCGTGAGCACCCCCGCTCGCCCGGTCAAAGACCGGCCTCTACTAACCATGATATCTTATTTTGAAAACATTGTGAGTTCTTAATCCGGTTATTAGCCTAGGTTACTATGTGATGCTCGCAGCAAACAAGTATAGACTGGGCCGCCTGAATTGGAACAAAACATTTCATGTTTGTTTGTTTGAAAAATGGTTTGATGGTGCTACCCGCAGGTAGGCTAAGACGTGGATTTGCCACCCTCAGGTGGGCTTAGAAAACATGATTTTGCCACTGTCTAGTGGACTTAAAACGAACAGTCAACGCATTGTCCCAATCCAAGTAACTCAGCCTCCACCCACAGGCATTCAAGGCAGTTATATCACATAAACATATAGCCTCATGGTAGGCATGCTATTCATGGCAACACTCACACGCATGCAAGGATGCTAAAGCATAAAACTCACCGAGTACTCCAAGCCAAAACAAAACCTCGTTAGAAATCCATGCATGGTTCCTAAGTATACAGAAAATGCCTAATGCAACACATGCAATAATGCAATTATAACAGGCTCGGCTATTCTAAACATGGCATATGGAATGCTACAGCTAACACGTATTCAATTTGGAATTGAAATACAAATGCAGTTTGTATGATGCGCCGAGCCCGGTGCGTGCAAAACAGATGAATGATGCAAACATGCTGTCATACTGTATGCTAAGTAAAACATGCCCTAATCTAACCATCATAAGCGGATAAATAAAAGGGAAGAAAGACGCGGGGTTGGAAGACCTACATCACACTCACCCACACTTATTACAATTATGCCCTCGCGCAGAGGGTCCGAATAAATAATACAGTCCGAAATGAAAGAATAATACAGTCCGAAATAATATACAAATTCCTAATTAATTAACAGATTAAACTAAGAAAGCTGTAGACTGGCATGCAAGCCAGGGGCTGCCTCGACTCTGATGAATGATGTATGCGGGTGCCTTGCGCGGAAATCCACTAGGATGCCCAATTAGCCTCTGTTCGCACCTTTCGTCGAAATGCGTGCCAGACTCCGAAAAGTTGCTGATTCTTTATTTTGCTGTAACAGAGAGCAGGAAAGGGGCATAGCAATGTATTTCACAGATATATGCATGCCTCGATCCTCGTACCACCAATCACGCATCTCGATGCATGATGGCCGAGGAGTCGGATCGCACAACTCAATATAGGATGAATGCAGATGAATGCTACAACAAAACCTAACTACATCGGGTGATCCGGAGTGTCGGTGACTTGGGAATTGAGACCCGTTCCGTCACTCGGAGTACGAAACGTGCCTCGTTTCCCGTGCCCGGGCTAACTCCTATCCCGAACACGATGCAATATGCATGATGTGCATGAAATGCAGCTAATATGCAATCCTAGCATGCACAATGCTATGAAAATGAGATGCCTCGAAATGCGTGCACACGGGCACGCAAACCGAGGTGATGATCCTAAGGCATGAAATGGCATACGCGATGCCGATTGGACTTACACTAACACGAGTGGACCTCAGCCACACTCACATAAGAAGTCGGCGGATGAAAATGGAGCACCTCGAAATGCGTGCACACGGGCGCGCAACCCGAGGCGATGGCCGTAAGGCATGAAATGGCATGGAAATGATATGCAATGAGACTAAAATGAGATGTCTCGAAATGCATGCCCACGGGCACGCAAACCGATAAAATGGCATACGGAATACGACAGGACTAAAAATGAGATATGCGATGCAATATGGACTTACACCAACATGAGAGAGCCTCAGCCACACTCACACGGGAGGCCGATGGATGAAAATGAAGTGCCTCGAAATGCGTGCACACGGGCGTGCAAACCGAGGAAATGGCATACGGAATGCAACGAGACTAAAATGACATACAGAATGCAAAATGGACTTACACTAACATGAGTGAGCCTCAGCCACACTCGCATAAGAGGCCGTCGGATGAAAATGAAGTGCCTCGAAATGCGTGCACACGGGCACGCAAACCGAGGTGATGACATAAAGGCATGAAACGGCCTTAAATATGATATACAATGAGACTAAAATGAGGTGTCTCGAAGTGCGTGCCCGCGGGCACGCAAACTGAGAAAATGGCATACGAAATGCAGCAGGATTAAAATGAGATACGCGATGCAAATTGGACTTATACCAACATGAGAGAGCCTCAGCCACACTCACACGGGAGGCCGATGGATGAAAATGAGATGCCTCGAAATGCGTGCACAGGGGCACGCAAACCGAGAAAATGCATTAAAGCATGAAATGACATAGAAAATGATATGCAAACATGCAAATGGAATTTCAGCACTCACAAATGATGCAAAACAGTCCCGAAAGGTGGGGAAATGACACCAAATGCACGGAATGGTCCCGAAATGCGATATTAGGTGCCCGAAATGGCCTATAGCCATACAATGCATGCATAATATGGACATGGAATGAAAATACAGTAGCAAGGCAGCCCCAAGACAAGCATTTTTCAGTCACAAAAAGGGCTAAACAGCAAGCATATATAGGATTAAGCAAGAATGCAAAAATGGCCCCGTAAGAGGGGTATTGAAGCAAGTGATACATGGGATGCCCAAATGGAAAAGTACCCTTCTACAATACTGATGAGGGACTAAAAAAATGCACATTTACAGTAGATGACATCCCCCAACTCAGTATGCAAACATGCTAAAAATGTCATGCAAGAACTAAGATACATAGGGCTATAACATGAGATACCCCAAAGACTCATCAAACCAGAAAAGAACCTTAATGAAATATGTCAAGAAGATCAAAATATGACTATTTACAGTTCTGATGATGGCCGAAAACAGAAGCTAGAGAAGCTTAAAAAAGCATGCAAAAATGGGGGTCAAAGAGGGGTATAGAGACAAGTATAACATGGAGACCCCCAACAAGGTTGATCCCTTCTACAATGTTGTATAGGGACACAAAATAAGCTTACTCACAGTTCATGACATGATCCAAAACAGACTACATGTAGGTCAAACAAATCATGCAAATTTACGGTAAATATGAGAAATTATGAAGCAAGTGCATGATAGAGAGGCAAAAAAGGGTTGAGCCCTTCTTCAATGTTGAAGAGGGGCTCAAAATAGGTCCACTCACAGTTTACATTATGCTCTAAAACAGATCACTCATAGGCTAGAAAAAGCATGCAAAATATTGACATACAAGAGGATATTGAAACAAGTGCACCATGGAGGGCTCAAACAGAGTTGAGCCCTTGAACAAACATTAACAACAGCTCAAAATAGACCTAGTTTAAGTTAAGGTCGGAGCTCAAAACAATAAGCAAATAGGCTTAAGAAATGAGGCAAAAATGGGCTATAAAAGAGGGAAAGGGAGACTTACCCTTGAAGACCACTCTTGGCTGCCTTTTGCTTGAAGAATGGGAGCCTCTTAGCTGCTGGAAAGCTCTCCTAGCTGCTGGAATGGAGTTGTGATGGTAGAGCTTGAAGATGATGAAGAAATGGAGCCTAAACTTGAAGGAAATAGAGTTGTGTGTATGTATATGCTCAAGCCAAATTTTTCTAACCCTAGGGACAGAGTTGGGAGGCTCCTTATATGGACAAAAAGAGGGGTGTAAAGGTGGAGGGAAATGCACCCAAGTGTTCCCCTCCAAAATATCCCCCGGATACAGATCTTTTCTGGGGGAAACAGCTGTACAGTTGTAAGGAACACATCCCAAGGAGCATGGTCGGCCATGTATTTTTGTTGCAGGTGGCCGGCCGGCCACCCCCTATGGCCGGCTGGCCAAGGGTCAAAAAGGCCAACTTGATTTAGTGGCCGGCCACCAAAGATTGGTGTCCTCCCAGGTGTGCTGAACAAGACCCTGTGGTTCAAATTTGACAACTCTAAAACAGGAGAGAGAATAGGCCAATTTAAAGAGGGGTTCAAAAGGGTCAAGTTGAGTTACTGGCCGTCCATATGTTTTTAGGATCCTCCCATGTGTGTACATCACAAATATGTGGTTTTGGCTCGAAGAAAATGGCCCTAGGGTGTTCAACATTAGCCCGGAAGTGAGAAAAACGGGCGCCGGGGGGTGCCGGAAGAGCATAACTGCTTGTTGAGACAATTGCTGGCCTCCCACCCTCCAGTGATCTTCCTGGTGATAAAACAGAGGTACCTGCCAAAAATGAACGAAAACCGATGCAAAACGAATGCTCGGGGACCAAAACACGCAGTTCGGGGTCCCGAAAACCGGCCGTTAAGCACCGAAAGTGGTGTTTGGCCACGAAGTGGGTATCTAAGACCCCAGTGTCCCTCGAAAGGGAGTAAATGAGATGCATGCCAAAAACCGGAGGAATCGGAGATGGTTGGGTGGTCCCGAACCGAGGCACACGGCCTGACGGCTCTGAAAACCGGGAACCGGGCTCCGAAATGGGCAAAATGGCCTACGGCCACAAAATGTAGCCCACGGCCACTGAGAGATGGTCTATGGGACCTCTCCCTCCCCTCAGGAAAGAAAACAGAGAAAACTGAGTCTGGTTCGCAAACCGAGACAAGGCACAGAAGAGAGTTCGGAAGTCCGGAGGCAGGGCGCACGGCCGTGACTCTGAGACTTCTGAACGAGCACAATATGCAACATCACCGAGCGCTCAATCGGTGACGTCTGAGTCTTAAGGTCAGTCAAAAATGGGGTGTCTACAGCAGCTCATAATACAATACTCTGTTTATTCGGCACACAGCTCATAAAGACGAAACTTGCAGAAGTTGAAACACACTCAGATGCTCCAAATTTTCCATCTTTTCTTTTGCTTGGTAGCCCGAAACTTTCATAGCTTCAGATGGGTCCTGGTTTTACTGTTTTCACATGACCTGGGTTGAACCCCGCAGCTTTAACAATTCTGTTTTGCACAAATGTGGAGAACGGCACAGCACTCGGAGCACAAAACGATTTTATTTTTTGAAATTGAAAGATGAGTTTTCGACCAGGTATTGAGCCTACGACTGAACGCAGCAAAACGACTCAACAAGGAAATAAAAGCACACACAACCTAGACATATCGAGTAACACTCAAACGACCCGAAACAAAATCAAGATAAAACAAAAAGACACGACACTCAGATGTGCACAGGGAGCCTGTTTCACCGGGTAGTGTTTCCCACCCTTTCTTATTTGTGTCTCTCATATCACTCGGGCACTCAATCTCGATTTTTCTCTCAAAACCCTTTTGCTCAATTTTTCTCACATCGCACATCTCTCTGTTCTTCAATCTCTCATTTTTCATCCCTCCCCTGGGTGGTTGATGGATAAACAGCAAGTTGTGGGCTCGTGCCCCTAGCATTCTGCTAGATTCTTCTTCTTCTGCACGCAGCTAGTGAATTCCTCCCATAGAGGGGTTGCGCTACAACTGGGTGTGTAGCAAATCTGCAGCTAGCATCGGTTGATGATGCTTTGCTGGGGAGTTTGGACATGATCAGATCCGTCTAGATGAGGGAGTGGAATATCCTGATCCATTCCAGTTCGTGCTTCGCACTTGGCTTGATACCTCGCTGCTTGGAGGATACGAGAGCCTTCTGCCCTTTCTAGCTTCAGTTGTGCCCTCTTCTGGCAGGTAGAGTGCCCTTTTTTTTGGCAAATGCGTTGACAACAGGGAAAAGACAGGAAGCCTGACTCAACTGTGCCCCTAGTTCATCATTTCGACCATTTTTTTGTTTTTGGCTTTCTACTAAAACAATTTTGACCAAATATGAGAGTTAGATTAACATGCTTGTTCAGTTTTTGATTTGAAATCATGCAAGTCAGGCTATGAGCACTAAAAATTTTCCTTTTTTGGGTCCAAGAAATGGTCCAGTTTTTGGAAAAGATGGAACAATTTTCGAGAAAATTAGTCAACCTTAGTAAAAATTCTCAAAAACTATTTTTGCAAACGGCCACTTGCTCAACGAGCATGAAACCTACTCCTGAGATGCACAACCTCGGATCCAAAGGAAAACTGCCCCGTGCTTGAAGAGAGCTGCACGGCAACGGAAAGTTGCCCTTTGATTGAATGGCACCGCGGCGCATTGAATGGCAACGGAAAGTTGCCCCTTGTTTGAATGGCGCCGCAGCACACTGAATGGCAACGGAAAGTTGCCCCTTGTTTGGATAGCACTGCAACGTGTTGAATGGCAACGGAAAGCTGCCCCTTGTTTGAATGGCACCGCAGTGCATTGTAGTCAGTCCTCAGAGTGCTGAACGCAACCAAACTCTCGGATACAGTGAAGACAAAAATGACTTAGAACCATTGCATGGACACAATCGAATTTGAAGTGTTTTACGGCTGGACTTCAGAATGAAGTTGCCTACGTATCCCAAAGATGGGAATCAAGCCTTACGTAGTTCGGGGTTAAGGTACACTCGGGTATTTAACCTCTCCTTTTTATGCTCTAACTTTTGCCAAGGCGCCTGTTGCAGGTTTTCGACCTTGCGAGCTTTTTTTCTTTTCTTTTTTCTATTCTTTTCATTCCTTTTTCTTCTTCTTTTTGCATTTTTCTTTTCTTTTCTTTTTTTTTTTTGCATTTTTTGTATCTTTGCATTTTTTTTTCTCTTTTTGCATTTTTGTATATATATTTTTCTTGTCTCGCTCTAACTTTTGCCTGGGTCGCCCTTTCGGGTTTTCGACCCAGCGAGCCTCTCAAAGGGTAAAAATGTAACCAGTCCATGCCAAATGGTTCTGAGATTGAAGCCCTCTATATCCAGGAGAGTGGCTGTTGTATTGACTTGCAGAAAGATCCACCTTTGGCTCTTCGAGCACATCGGATATTTTTTGCCCCTAGTTCGAGGGGTGCTTCTGCTCTAGCCTTGCAAGCTTCTTCTGATGAGGTCTGACCTTCTTGATCTGACTTTGGTGCCTCTTGTTCGAGGGCTGCTTCAAATCTGGCCACACAGGCCTTACATCGGGGTCGACCGTTGAACATTCTGAATGCCAGTTCAAGGTTTGAAAGCCAAGGGGGGTCGAGTCTCGAGGCTGAGAGCGATCCTAAGCTGCACAATCTCAAGAGCGATTCCACACATGTCTTTGCAGGACCGCAAAAACATTTTTTTGAAAGTTTTTAAGAAAGCGACAAATCGCTCGCGCTGAAGACAGTGTAGGATCAATCTGGATCAAAGCCAGGGTCCTTCTCAGTACTCACACTAACAAGCATGATTTCATTCATTAAGGGCTTAGCACGCCTCTCTTTCTCTCAATTTGATCAAAGTTTTGCAAATCCCGAGGAATTCCTCCCTCTTTGTTTTCACTGCAGTGTTCAAAAAGGTTTTGAAAAACTTAGGTCAATACAATGGCTTCAAGGCACAAGAGAGCAGGTGGAATGCACTGCCATTTCATTCAAATCCCGGCACAACTAGCACACGGCAGAAACAAATGCGAGAGTATGGAAATCACTGCTGTTTCATTCAAAATCTGTTGGCATAACTGGCTCCCTGGCAGAAACAGACTCAAAACAAAACAAAAAGACAAATGCGAAACAAAATGGTGACGCCCGAGGTAACACCCCCGAATCACCTGAATCACCTGACTTCTATACAACAGGACTGACTCGATACAACAAGACAGACCCAAGACAAAAGAGACTGACTCAAAACAAAAAGACAGACTCAAAACAAAGTAACAAAAACTGACCCAATACCCAAGTCAGAAAGCACAAAACTGGTATTTGCATATTGCTCAGAAAGTGCGTGCCATTCCCACGTCTGGAGTTGATTGAGCGCCGCCCGCAGGTGGTTCATCCCCCATTCACATAACATTATCCCCCAAGTTCACTGACCCAGTGCCGATAGACTTTGCTGAGCTCGGCGGGAGGATGACCTCGTTGTCAAATAGATCCTGTACTTCATGGCGAAGACGGAAGCAGTTGTTGGTAGCATGGCCAGTTTGCTGATGGTATGCGCAGTACTGGGTAGCATCATGTGTAGCCGGAAGAGGGTTCGGGAGAAACCGAGGCTCAAGGGGTTTGAGATGGCCTTGTCCAACAAGGATTTGGAAAGCTTTGGATAAAGGCATGTGAAGGGCATGGAAGACCCTCTGACCTCGGGGTTGGTACTTCAAGGTTTGTGGATTTTTGCTGGATGCACCAGTAGAGGGATTGGCAGGTGCTGGCCTGGTTTGTTGATCTCTTCTAAGTGGAGGATTAGAGCTAACAGGATTGCCTCTGGTATAACGGCCCTTCTCCCGGTTTTCCCTTTGATTCGGACTGCCCCTGACTTGAGTGGCAAAAATGCCGTCCACAGTTTTTGCAACAACTACGAGCACTTGCTCTTTGTTCAGTCCCTCGACTTTCAAGGCCTCAACAGCCAACAGAAGATACTCATGGGGATCCATGTCTACCCTTACCTTGTTCTTTCACTCGCTTCCACTTTGCCACGGGATTGGCCTTCCTCAGATGTAGCCCGCCTCAGACTGGGGAGCCTTTTGACATGAACTCCCTGGTAGGCGATGTGGTTGATGATGGAGCCAAAACTCCAAAGGCTAAATCCGCCACTGTTCTTTGAAGATCTTCAATCATCCTCATCAGCTCGGAAGTAGTGGGTTCATGGGTTTGAGATGATTGGGGTTCAGGTGCACCCATCATGCATAAGTCCATGCTTTCTGGATAAACACCTCAGGCTTGGGTAGATGGGCCGGGGTGATGTATATGCTGGGGTCATAGGTGGATGGCAGTGTATGGATGAGGTTGAGATGTAGAGGTGATAGGTCGGTACTAACTTGAGGTCCTTTTGGTGGAGCTAAGGTCTCTTCATCAATAAGGTCCTGAATCTTATGACGGAGGCGGATGCAACGGTTCGTATCATGACCGTGCTGTTGATGGTAGGCACAGTATTTAGCTGGGTCATACCTTGGTGGAAGAGGATTTGGGAGGGGTTGGGGTTCTAGGAGTTCTAGGTGCCCTTCTTCTTGCAGCTTTTTCAAAGCTTGGGAGAGACTCATGTAAAGAGGATGGAATTTTCGGGCTTGGGGTCGAGCTGAAGTGGTTGGTTTTTGGTCATTGGAGGAAGTGGTGATAGTGTCTACTTCTGAGCATTTCGCAGCTGTGCTACCATCAGTAGTAGCATTGGAACTGCGAGCAACATTCCTCCTCAAAGGCTCATTATCTTCTGCGAAGATCCCTTGTCTGATGGCATCCTCGATTTGAACCCCCATTTCATGAAGGGCTGGAAAGGTAAACAGAGGTAGAACGACCATCTTTTGCAGCAACTCGCCATGCAGATTCCGAACAATCATCCTGATCTGATCTTTGTCGGAAGGCCTTATAGTCATCATTGAGGCCTTTGCCCTCCATCTCATCACGAACTCTGAGAAACCCTCCTTTGGTTCTTGGCGGGTGACTTCGAGATCACGAGTTGTGACCTCGATCTGTGTGTTATAGGAGTATTGAGCAACAAAGGCCTCAGCCAGCTCTTCCCAGTTCTGTTTCACAGAGCTCTCTAATTTTGCATACCAAATTGCGGCTATCCCAGACAGGGTTCGGCCGAATAGTGACAATTTCTGGGCTGTAGTCAAACCCATTGGCCTCAGGATATCAGAAAACAGTTGGAGGTGCACCATTGGGTCTTCGGAGCCATCGAATCGATCGATATGCGGCATCTTGAACCGATCCGGTAATGTCACCACTGAGTCCGTATAACCATCCTCTATATCAGGAATAAAGTGGGCCCCCTGAGACTTTTTGAACAATTTCTCAAGCTTGCTCACTTTCAATGTTGTGGGGTCCGTCTCAAACTCAAAGGGGGAGTCTGGTAGGTTGGTGGGTGTTTTAGATAGCTGGGGTAGAACCGGGGGCGGAGCTGGCCCGACTGGAATGTCCGTATCTGCCTGGACATTTGGTGTCTCCTCAGGTATTGGAACCCTTGGTGGAGGAGGAGCTTGATGTGAGGCTGATGCTCCGGCTTGCTGCTCTAGCCTGGCAATTGTCTCTGCCTGTTGGGCTATAATCTCGGCCTGGCTTTTGGCAAATTCCGCTTGACGGGCAGCGTCCTGCTGCATGAGTTTCATACTTTCTTGCATCTGGCACATCATTGCCTCCATCCCTGATGTGTTCTGCTGATCCATCTAACTGACTGGTATCTATCCCTGCAGTAGAAACTGAGACCTCAGCCTGACTGTTCACTGGTGGGGTGGATAAGGGCTACTGATCTGGTAACTGCTGAACTGATGATTTGTGCCTGACTGGCCCTTTTACCTTGTCTCTGGCAAAGGAACCTGATTGCCCTTGAACTGGATTTCCGACCTGACAAAGTCTATCAACACTAGTCCAATGTACCCGGGGGATATCGAAGCCTTCTGAAGCTATAGTTCCAGGACTACCCTAGCAAAAGAGAAAACATGTAGCATCTCAGCCTAACTTCACCAAAACAAATACGAGCATAGTGGGATGACTGTGCCTTCTACTGAATTCTGCCCCCAAAATTCTGCCTGCAAACTGTTACCCTCAGGTAAACTGAATCCCAAAATATTGAACTGGTGCCCACAGGCCTTATGCCCAAAATACTGAATTGGTGCCCGCAGGCCTGATGCCCAAACTCAAAAACTGATGCCCGCAGGCCTGATGCCCAAACTCATAAACTGATACATGCATTCCCTGTAGAGACGCACTCTAACAAGCACATAAAGATAAGTGAGAGCCAAAACAACCCTATGTTGGGGTAGGGTTTTCCCTGTCCTATTTTGTCAGGAACTAGGGTTTCACTACGCACGCAGCGGTTTCAAACAACCTATAAACGGGTAAGCAACCTGTCCTAGTTTGGAATGGTCACTATGGATCCGAATATGCACTAGGTCGAATGGTCAAAAAGGGTGCCCCGGTAAAACCGGGGTTTGTGTTCCCATGCCGTCAGAGCCCAGAGCCGATCAGCCTTATGGTCATGCCTTGACAAGACAAGCCTCCGGCAAATCGTTCGGGAATGGCATATGGCAAACACGGTGTCCTAGGCGCACCAATGCAAATGCAATGCAAAGAAACACACAAGTGTAGTCAAAACCAGATATCACGAGTTCGAGTCAAGTTCTCTAAATCCCCAGCAGAGTTGCCAGAAACTGTAGACGTCCCCGAACGCATCCCGGGGAAAAGGAGTGCGAGTCCCCCCCGTTCTGGTTCGATATTGGGTCACTACAGTTCGAAGGACTCAAATGTCACGGTTCTTAATCTTGAACCAAAGAGTCCAAATCCGACAAATCGTTTTGGAAAACAAATTTTTGAAAGAAGTGTCAAACATGGACTGCTTTGCCAGATACAGAGTCGCCACCTAAATATTTTAATGGGAAATTTAGGAAACCTTGACTCGGTGCCAAAGGCCACGTGTCCGTCATCACCAAAGTTGCCTCGGCTCGGGAACTTGGGTACGATTGGGGAAGGTCACTTCGTGAGCACCCCCGCTCGCCCGGTCAAAGACCGGCCTCTACTAACCATGATATCTGTTTTTGAAAACATTGTGAGTTCTTATTCCGATTATTAGCCTAGGTTACTATGTGATGCTCGCAGCAAACAAGTATAGACTGGGTCGCCTGAATTGGAACAAAACATTTCATGTGTTTGTTTGAAAATGGTTTGATGGTGCTACCCGCAGGTAGGCTAAGACGTGGATTTGCCACCCTCAGGTGGGCTTAGAAAAATGATTTTGCCACTATCTAGTGGGCTTAAAACAAACATTTGATGAATTGTCCAATCCAAGTAACTCAGCCTCCACCCACAGGCATTCAAGGCAGTTATATCACATAAGCATATAGCCTCATGGTAAGCATGCTATTCATGGCAACACTCACACGCATGCAAGGATGCTAAAGCATAAAACTCACCGAGTACTCCAAGCCAAAACAGAAAACCGATTAGAAATCATGCATGATCCTAGATACACAGAATTGCCTAATGCAACACATGCAAAGATGCAAACTATAGCAAGCTCGGCTATTCTAAACATGGCAAATGGAATGCTACAGCTAACACGTATTCAATTTGGAATTGAAATACAAATGCAGTTTGTATGATGCGCCGAGCCCGGTGCGTGCAAGACAGATGAATGATACAAACATGCTGTCATACTGTATACTAATTGAAATATGCCCTATATCTAACCATCGTAAGCAAGTAAATAAAAGGGAGAAAGAAGTGGGGGTTGGAAGACATACATCACACTCACCCACACTTATTACAATTATGCCCTCGCGCAGAGGGTCCGAATAAATAATACAGTCTGAATAATACAGTCCAAATAATATACAAATCCCTAATTAATTAACAAATTAACTAAGAAAGACTGTAAACTGGCATGCAAGCCAGGGACTGTCTTGACTCCGCTCCGGATAATGAAGTGATGCATGTTTTGGGCTGTTTTGCGCAGAAATCCATTGGGATGCCCAATTTAGCCTCTGTTTGCAATGTTTCTCGAAAAGCGTGCCAGACTCTGAAAAGTTGCTGATTCTTGATATGCTGCAACAGAGAGCAGGAAAGGGGCACAGCAATGTATTTCACAGATATATGCATGCCTCGATCCTCGTACCACCAATCACGCATCTCGATGCATAATGGCCGAGGAGTCGGATTGCACAACTCAATATAGGATGAATGTAGATGAATGCTACAACAAAACCTAACTCCATCATGGGTAATCCGGAGTGTCGGTGACTTGGGAATTGAGACCCGTTCCGTCACTCGGAGTACGGAACGTGCCTCGTTTCCCGTGCCCGGGCTAACTCCTATCCCGACCATGATGCAATATGCATGATATGCATGAAATGTAGCTAATATGCAATCCTAACATACACAATGTCATGGAATGGCATACACGCTAAACGAGGTAACACACAACCAAGCATATACAATGCTACGGATGAAATGACATACGCAATGCAGTAATGGGCTTACACCAACATGAGAGAGCCTCAACCACACTCACACAGGAGGCCATTAGATGAAAATGAGATGCCTCGAAATGCGTGCACACGGGCACGCAAACCGAGAAAATGGCATATGGAATGCAATGAGGCTAAAATGACATACAGAATGCAAAATGGACTTACACTAACATGAGATGAGCCTCAGCCACATTCACATAAGAGGCCGTTGGATGAAAATGAGATGCCTTGAAATGAGTGTACACGGGCACGCAAACCGAGGCAATGGCCTACGGAATGCAATGGCATGGAATATGATATGTAAACATGCAAATGGAATTTCAGCACTGAAATATGGGGGAAAACAGTCCCGAAAGATGGCGAAATGACACCAAATGCGAGGAATGGTCCCGAAACATGAATTTTGGCACCCGAAATGGCCTATAGCTACACCGAACATGCACAATATGGACATGGAATGAAAATACAGTAGCAAGACAGCCCCAAGACAAGAATTCTTCAGTCATAAAAAGGGCTAAACAGCAAGCACGCATAGGATTAGGCAAGTATGCAAAAATGGCTCTGCAAGAGGGGTATTGAAGCAAGTGATACATGCGATGCTCAAACAGAAAAATACCCTTCTAAAAAACTGATGAGGGACTAAAAATATGAACATTTACAGTAGATTACATCCCCCAAATCAGTATGCAAACATGCCAAAAATGCCATGCAAGATGAGGCTCAAAAGAGGCTATATCATGAGGTAGGCCAAACATTCATCAAACAAGCAAAGACCCTTCATAAAATATTCCAAGAAGGTCAAAATATGACCATTTCCAGTTCTGATGATGGCCGAAAACAGAATCTAGATAAGCTTAAAAAAGCATGCAAAAATGGGGGCCAAAGAGGGGTATAATGGTAGGTATAACATGGAGGCCCCAAAAAAGGTTGATCCCTTCTAAAATATTGTAGAGGAGATCAAAATAAGCCAACTCACAGTTCATGACATGCTCCGAAACAATTTAAATATAGGCCAAACAAATCATGCAAATTTACGGTAAATAGGAGAGATTATGAAGCAAGTGCAAAATAGAGGACCCAAACAGGGTTGAGCCCTTCTTCAATGTTGAAGAGGGGCTCAAAATAGGCCCACTTACAGTTTACATTATGCTCGAAAACAGATCACTCATAGGCTAGAAATTTCATGCAAAAAAATGGCATATAAGATGATATTGAAGCAAGTGCCAAATGGAGGGCTCAAACAGGGTTCAACCCTTAAACAAACATGAAGATAAGCTCAAAAGAGTGACCCTTTCAGTTAGGGTCGGATCCTAAAACAGTGAGCAAATAGGCTTAAGAAATGAAGCAAGAAAATGCTACAAAAGAGGGAGATTGAGACTTACCCTTGTAGACCTTTTCTTTTCTACCTCTTGGCTTGAGGAATGTTGCTTCTAAGCCTCTGAGAACCTCTCCTTGCTGCTGGAAATGGAGTGGTGATGGGGATGCTTGATAGTGATGAAGAAATGGCACCAAACTTGAAGAAAAATGACTTTGGAGCTTGGAAATGGAGAGAAATGGGAGGTGGAAGGTATAGCTCCTTCTCAAATGTGTCTAAAAAATGTCTAACCTTGAGCCAAGAAGCCAAGCCTCTCCTTTATAGAGGAGAGGCATGAAAAATATCTAAGGTACCTCTCTAATCCTCCATACACGTGTATGGAGGATGGTCCAATTGGCAACCAGCTGGCACAGCTGGAATACACTGAGGGAGAGGAAAATGGCCGGCCAGCTTAAAGGGGCAAAAAGGTCATTTCACAAAAAGGGTGGCCGGCCAGCTAGGTTTTCTGGCCGGCCAGCTACTTTTCAGGAGCTGCCGGGAAGAAGACTGGCCGGTGGATGCTAGGGAAGTCCAAATGTAGCCATTCAAGTGTCCCAATTGAAGCCCCGGAAGTTAGCTTTCCAATGGCGCAAACCTTGCATCAAAATTCCTCCTGTGGAAAAAGTTATGCCCGTTTCCGTGAAGCCGCGCAGATTTTGGTCCAACCGGAGTGATGCCCTACTTCAATCAACCATATCTCCTCCATCCGGAATTGAATTTAGGAGATTCTTGAGTGCAAAATGAAGCCCCGGGAGTAAAATTTCCAACGGTGGTGGCCTCATAGCTTGATTCCTCTTGTGCAAAGAGTTACGCCCGTTTCGGTGAAGCCGCGCAGACTTTTCTCCTTCCCGAATTCATGCTGAACCACTTTTGACCAAACAAAAAGTTGGTTGTCAAAACAATTGCTGGCCTCCCACCCTCCTACAAGCTTCCTAACCATGAAAATAATGCCTCCACCAAAGATGAACTCAAACCGATGCGAAATGAAGGTTCGGGGGCCGAAACGCGCAGTTCGGGGTCCCGAAAATAGGCTGTTGGGCACCGGGAGTGGTGTTCGACCACGAAGTCGGTCCCTCGGACCCCAGTGTCCCTCAAAAGGGAGCAAATAAGATGCATGCTAAAAATCAGAGCAATCGGAGATGGTTAGGCGGTCCTGAACCGAGGCACACGGCCTGACGGCTCCGAAAACCGGGAACCAGGCTCCGAAATGGGCAAAATGGCCTACGGCCACGAAATGTAGCCCACGGCCACTGAGGGATGGTCTACGGGACCTCTCCCTCCCTTCAGGAAAAGAACAGAGAAAACCGAGCCTGGTTCGCAAACCGAGACAAAGTACAGAAAAGCCCGGAAGTCCGGAGGCAAGGCTCATGGCCGCGACTCTGAAACTTCTGAACGAGCGCGATATGCAACATCACCAAGCGCTCAATCGGTAACGTCTGAGTCTTAAGGTCGGTCAAAAATGGGGTGTCTACAGGGAGACCCCAGAGAACATCGGCACGTTCAAAGACAGGAATTGTGCTTCGACGCGACCATTGGAGAAAGGTCAAAAAGGGCTCATAACGAGGCTGAAAGTAGTGCACCTAAAAGACTGAAATCAGGAGATAGCCGAGCTCCTGGGCGGACCAAAGAGGACTTAAGAGATTACCTCAAGAGGAAGCAAGATCATGCCGAGGTAACCTCAACTATTAAACCGAGAACACCATTCTCGGTAGAGCTCGACAAAGTTGAGGTCTCGAAGAGATTCAGTATGTCGAGGTTCCAGATATACAATGGGAAGTTGGACCCCAACTTTCACGTCGGATTATACCTGAACGCGATGGCGTTGTACACTGGGAATGAGCCGTTGCTCTGCAAAGTGTTCTGCTCATCATTCGGGGAGATTGCATTGGATTGGTTTCACAAACGGCCGAAAGGAAGTGTGAAGACCTAGGAAGGCCTGGCCGAGATGTTCGTGGCCAGGTTCGTGACAAACAAACTATAGCCCTTGAGGGTAGACGCCCTAATGGCTCTGAAGATTGGCGATGACAAAGCCTGAGGGCCTACGCCAAGAGGTATTATGAGGTGTTCAACCGAATACCAGAATGTACCAAGAAGTGGCCGTCGTGTCATTTAAAAACGGCTTGAAAGATGGCTGCCTACTCCGAAAATCACTGGCAAAGACATTGCCAAAAAGCATGGAGAGCTCATGGCCAGAATCGAGAAATATGGCAGAGCCGAGGAAGATACGCCAGGAACAAGGCGATAAAGCAAGAAAAGGAAACGGCTCACCGAAGCGAGGCCGAGGTAACAACGGAACCAACAAGCAGGAGGTAGGACTAAGGGCTGCACAGGCAGTCACAACTGTGTTCCGGATCCCATTCACAAAGTTCTGGATAAAATCCAAACCCAACCCTATTTCAGAACACCAGCAAGGGTACCAGGAGAGTTTATGGGACGAAGCCTGGTAAGCATTGTGCTTACCATAACGAAGATGGGCATATGACCCAGGGTTGCAGAGCCCTGAAGGCACCCCTGGAAGACCTGGTAAGGAAAGGCCATTTGAGAGACCTTATAGATGAGGCCAGGACAAGGGAAGAGCATGCAAAACTGCCTCAGGCACCGGCAGCTCCACCTCCCCCAGTACAGCAGCCGCAGGCAGGAGGACCTCGGGTAATTAATGTAATTCACTCGAAGGTCAACGAAAATGAAATACGGGGGAGACCTAGAAGGTGAGGCACTTGCAGCATGTATACCAAGTCGAGGAGAAGAGACATCGGAAAGAGGAGTACCAGGGACCAATAGTGTCCTTTACTGAAGCTGACCTTGAAATGGTGCAGCATCCACATAACGATGCCTTGGTAGTATCCCTCCAGGTTAGGGAGTGCCAAGTAAAGTGCATCTTAATTGACCAAGGCAGCTCTTGTGACATCATGTACATCAGATGTTACAAGGAGCTAGGCCTTCACCCTGATGCTATGGAGCAATCCAACGGCCCAATGGTCGGATTCAATGGAACGCCGACATGGCCGCTGGGCGCAACAAACCTAGAAGTGCAGGCAGGCACTAAGAAAATAAAAACGGAGTTCACCATAATCAACACACCCTCCCCTTATAATATCATTTTGGGAAAGCCATGGTTGCATGCAATGAGGGTTGTTCCCTCAACATTGCATCAACTATTGCGGTTCCCAACAAAGCATGGGATTGAGGAGGTCAGAGGAGATCAGCTGCAGGCAAAAAATTGCTCCATGGCAGCCATGAAATCCACCTGCAGCATTCGAGAACCAGAGAAGGCAGAGATCGAAGACGAGAACGTGGAGGTCCTAGAGGATGTCGGCAAGGAGCCATCCGAGAAGAGTGAAGAAGCACTGAAGAAAATCCTCGTTCAGGAAAGGGATGAGGAACGCTTCTTTCTTCTCGGCTCGGGCTTAGCTGAAGAAGAGGAAAAGAATTGGAGCTTTCTTGAGAGCAAATATTGAGGTGTTTGCTTGGACGCCTTACGAAATGCCTGGCATTGACCCGAGGTCACTTGCCATAAACTGAACGTTGATAGGTCGGCCAAACTAATCCAACGAGCAAGAAGACCGACGTTGATGCACGTCGAAGCAGTGGAAGAGGAAGTGGACAGACTTCTGGAGGCTAGGGCCATTCGAGAGGTAAATTACCCGACATGGCTATCAACACAGTGGTGGTGAAGAAAAAGAATGGTAAATGGAGGGTCTGCGTAGACTTTACCAGCCTGAACAAGGCCTGTCCCAAAGACAGTTTCCTCTACCCAAGATTGACCAACTGGTAGACGCCACTTGGGGCATGGAAGGATGAGCTTCCTGGATGCCTACAGAGGATACCATCAGATAGCCATGTCCCCAGATGAGAGACGATGCGTTTATCACCCCAAAAGGGTTGTATTGCTACAGAGTGATGCCTTTTGGGTTGAAAAACGCATGAGCAACTTACCAAAGATTGGTAACCAAGATGTTCAGACACCTGATTGGCCGAACGGTGGAAGTTTACATCGACGACATGGTCGTGAAGACCAAGGAACCTAAAGGTCATTTAACTGACCTCAAAGCAGTATTTGAAATCCTTAAAACATATCGGCTCCGACTCAATGCATCGAAGTGTGCATTTGGAGTTGGATCTGGTAAGTTCTTGAGATACTTGGTGACCAAAAGGGGCATTGAGGCCAGCCCGGATCAGATCAAGGCCATTTTAGAGTTGAAAAGCCCGACATCGGCAAAACAGGTGCAGATGCTAACTGGAAGGGCTGCAGCCTTGAATAGGTTCATACGCAGAAGCTCAGACAAATGCGAACTTTTCTTTAACTTAGTAAAGAAAGCCACAGACTTCTTATGGACCGAGGAGTGCGAAGCCGCCTTGGCCGACTTGAAGAAGTATTTAACCACGGCTCCAGTTCTCTCAAATCCAGAACCTGGAGAGGAGTTGTTTTTGTACTTAGTAGTTTCAGAACACGCAGTAAGCGCAGTGGTAATCCGAGAAGAAAAAAGGGAGCAAAGGGCTGTTTACTATGTAAGCAAAACCTGGCCGATGCAGAAACGAGGTATCTACCCTTAGAAAAATTGGCACTGGCTTTAGTAATGGCTTCAAAGAAGCTAAACCATTACTTCCAGGCCCATAAAATTGTGGTGCTAACCGAACACTCCTTGAAGTCCTTGCTGCAACAAGGAGAACTGACAGGAATAATAGCCAGATGGGCAGTCGCCTTGGGCTAGTATGACCTGGAGTACAGACCCAGAACAGCAATCAAAGGCCAAGTTTTGGCCGACTTCGTAGCGGAGTTCACTCCAGAATCCATCAAACATCGGGCTCCGTTGAGCCAAAGTGAACAATGTCCAAACAAGCAAGGAGGAGCCCAGCCAAAGGCGAAACAACAAAAGAAAGAGGAAAAACTCAGACCTTGCAACATTTACATCGGCAACTCCTTTCGACTGTTTGTTGATGGGAGTTCAAACCGACAAGGAGCGGGGGCAGGAGTAGTACTGATATCTCCAGATGGGCAGATACTAGAGCAATCGATTCGTTTGGGGTTCAAGGCCTCAAACAATGAAGCAGAGTATGAAGCACTCATTGCAGGATTGAAACTGGCAGCAGCAGTACAAGTAGATGAGGTAATAGTCATTTGTGACTCACAACTTATAGTTAGCCAGACAACGGGTGAGTTTGCAGCCCGAGATGAAAGGATGTCAGCCTACGCAAAGGAGGTCATCAGGTTGGCAGCCTTGTTTCAGAACTGCCGACTACTTCAGGTTAGCCGAGACGATAACAGTCACGCCGATGCATTGGCCAACCTAGCTAGTGCAGTACAACCTGGAAAAGCAAGGACAATAATGGTTGACTATTTGTCGGGCCTGAGCATCGAACCACTGACCACAGAGCGTGAAGCAATGTGTGTGGACATGGGACCAAGCTGGATGGATGCAATAGCAGCATTCCTAAAAAAGGAAAATTGCCAGATGATCACAAAGAGGCACACAAGATCAGATTGAAGTCGGCAAGATTCAGTCTGACAGCAAAGGACATCTCTACAGAAGATTTCACTAGACCCCTTTTGAGGTGTGTACATCCTTTACAAGTTGAAGATTTTTTTATGAAATTCATGAAGGAATTGTGGAAGCCACGCTGGGGGCAGATCACTTGCCCATAGGGCCATTACCCAGGGGTATTGGTGGCCTACATGCAAAAAGATGCAGAGGCCTATGTGAAGAAGTGTGAAAAATGCCAAAGGTTTGCACCTGATACACCAACCAGCAGCAGACCTAAACCCAGTATCCAGTCCTTGGCCGTTTGCCCAGTGGGGCATGGATCTTGTTGGACAACTCCCCCAAGCAACTGGACAAAGAAAGTATCTACTGGTGGCAACAGATTACTTCACCAAGTGGATAGAAGCTGAACCCCTTGCCAAGATTCGAGATGTGGATGTGAAGAGCTTCATATGGAAGAACATCATCACCCGTTTAGGATTCCACGAGCAATAGTTGCAGACAATGGAACACAATTTGACAGTAAGCTAATCAAGAGCTTTTGTGCAAAGTTCAAAATCAAGAATTACTTTTCCACCCCAAGTTTTCCTCAGAGCAATGGACAAGCAGAAGCATCCAACAAAGTCATCTTGGATGGGATTAAGAAGAGGCTGCAAGCAGTAAAGGAAAAGTGGGTGGATGAACTGCCAAGCGTACTCTGGGCATATCGGACTACGCCGAGAAGATCAACAGGGGAATCCCCATTTGCCATGGCTTATGGCACAGAAGAAGTCATTCCTCTGGAAATCGGCATCCCAGGGATCAAAACCCAGGGAGTGGAGAATGGGACCAATGACGTATTATTAGCCCGAGATCTGGATTTACTAGAAGAAAGAAGGGAGAGAGCTGCAATACAGCTCGCAGCATACCAGCAGCAGCTTGCTAGAGCTTATAATAAGAAAGTCAACCCAAGGGAGTTTCAAATCGATGACCTTGTCTTGAGAAAAGTCGTCGGCAACAAAAAAAGATCCCAGAGAGGGGAAGCTTGGCCCAAATTGGGAGGGACCCTACAGAATCATCTCGGTACTGGGCAATGGGCATATCGGCTTGAAGATAATGAGGGCAAAGAGTTGCCAAGGCTTGGAACACTTGCAATTTGAAATTTTTCTATCATTAGAATTTTTTGTTCTTTTGTCATTTGCCGAAGTAAATAAATAAAGTTTTAGCTTGATTTATTTGTTTATACACTTGTGGCTGATAAAATACATAACGTTGTTTCTGGAATACATGTATAATGAGAACCTAAGCGGAACTTAGGTTCACATTAGGGGGCAGAGAGAAGAAAAATGGTTTTAACACTTGTTGAAACTTGAGAAAAGTTTACAAGTTAAAGTTAAACTGAGATTATGTTTAACACTTGTTGAAACTTGAGAAAAGTTTACAAGTTGAAGTTAAACTGAGATTATGTTTAACACTTGTTGAAACTTAAGAAAAGTTTACAAGTTAAAGTTAAACCGAGATGATGTTTAACACTTGTTGAAACTTGAGAAAAGTTTACAAGTTGAAGTTAAACCGAGATTATGTTTAACACTTGTTGAAACTTGAGAAAAGTTTACAAGTTGAAGTTAAACCGAGATCATGTTTAACACTTGTTGAAACTTGAAAAAAGTTTACAAGTTGAAGTTAAAATGAGATTATGTTTAACACTTGTTGAAACTTGAGAAAAGTTTACAAGTTGAAGTTAAACTGAGATTATGTTTAACACTGAGATTAAACTGAGGCGTGTCACCCCGAGAAGGTTACACAAGACTGAAGTGTATATTAAAGATATGCAAAATATTCTAAGTATGGAATCAAACAAGAGCAGTAAAGAGAAGACAAAGATACAAGCAGGAAAGTTGTATTAACGTTCAAAAGAAGGCATGTCGACCAAAGCTTACAAAGTGTTCCAAAAAGAAGAAAAACAAAAGTACAAAATACAAAGGAAAAAAGACATCAAAATTAAGACTCATCAGCAACAGCAGATGGTTGGGTTTGAAGTTCAGACGACTGCTGGGAAGATATCTCGGCAGCCTTCTCGGCCGCAAGCTCAGCATCGATTTCTTGAAGGGTTACATCAAGGCTCTTGTCGGCGAGAGGCACGTCGGATGATGCTTTCTCAGGAGTAGCATCTTTGGGAACCTCCTCACCCTCCTCATCTTGAGTCAAGTCCAGGACTTGCTCATTCTGAGTAGGGGACTTGGCCCCAGCAGCTTCCTTGGACTTCCTCACCAGAGTGACCTCCTCAGACTCAAAATCGTCATCGGATTGGCTTGGAATTGGAGGGAATGGAAGAGAAAGGACGTCGGTTTCCTAAGGGGGGAGTCCTCGGGACCTCAAGCTTTTTTAGCAAAGTCATCCAACCAAGGGCGAAACCCTTGTTGCATGCCTGCTTCACTTGCTTTTCATAGTCAGCCGTGACATCGGCCACCCTCACTGTAGCCCTTCTCATCGGCTGCCTTGAGCTCGGTGTCCTTCGTGGCCAAGGCTTCTTGCAGTTCTTTTTGGGCCTGGGCCGTCTTTTTCTCGGCCTCTCTCTTTTCGGCCTCAAGAACCTTCTTGATGGCCTCAGCGAATTTCGCCTTTTCTTCGGCATCATTTTGAGCTTTGATAGCAGTCTCGGCTTGATCCTCCAAGGTCTTCATCTTTGATTGCAAGTTTTTATTAGTCTTTTGTAGATTAGCAGCCTCCCCCTTCTTGTCGGCCAGCTCCTTCCGATTCTCAAAGGCTTGCACTGAGAAAAAATGAGCATGCTATATGGCCTGAAAGTGAACAGAAGTTATTAGAAAATATTATAAGTATGAAATGAAGAGAAAGGAAGAAAAATTACCAAATAAAGAGACTTACCTGAACAGAGCGCTGGAGCATCAGAGCATAGTTCTCATATTCGCTCATCTCGGTGTTTCGGTCAAGATCGCGGAAGGAAGGACAGAGCGGTACTAAGGGCGACGGCAACATTAATGTCGTCGGCACTATCGCTAGCCTTAACTGGCTTATCCTCCAGTGTGATTTGGGGGGCCCAGGGGAAATCATGCTTTAGAGACCCCGAGGTGGTTGTAGCGGATGACCTCGGCCTCTTTGATCGTTTAGACTCGGATGGTTGGGCCTCGGCAGGCCTCTTCTCGGCGGCAGAATGGGACTTATCGCTCTCAGCCAATTTGGAGATTGGCAAGGTGTCCTCAGTGTCAACCTGAGTCACCGTTGCCTTTGGCTGAGCCTTCTTGATCCTTTTTGTCTTCGGCTTTGGCTGGGTTGGTGCTGGTTGAGCATCAACTGAATCAGGAATATTGGCCAAAAGATCCTTAGCGACTGCTTTTTGGCGGCCCATTTCAGCAGCAAAAACTGTTCGGCGTCGTCGACGGCGCTGGGATATTGGGATCAGATATGGAGCCGAGGTAGACGGCTGCTCAGCTGGATCAGAGGTCGATCCTTGATCTGGCCGAGATGAGGAGGCAGCTTGAGGAGTTGTGGCAGAAGGAGGTGACTGGCTTTTCTTTTTCTTCTTTGGGACGTCGGGCAGCGCCGATTTGTAGGTTGGGATGAAATTGAGTACCAGAGGGGCTCTCCGTTTGTGGACTGGCAGATCCAAAAGTTTCCTCAAGTCTTTGCTGGGAAAGAAAGACTGACGGAAGCCCTTTGGTGGCTGAGGAAGAGCTGCAAGAAAAACAGACATTAGAAACAAACAAAGTATTGAAGACTTTAAAAACAAATTAGTATGAACACAGGGCTCTTACCATTGCCCTCTACAAAAACTGATCGAGGAAGAGGGTAGAGATGGAGGTCCTCGTCTGGAGCGAACTCCCAGTTCCCCGAGGTAATGAAATAGTCATCCCCAGCTCCCTTGTTGGAGTCAGGGAGGTCGGCGACAATTTTGTACTCTGTGGACCTCGGCTTGAGGTAGTAAACGTAGCCCGTATCTTTCTTGAGGCCACACATGGTGTAGCAGTATTGGGTATCGGATAAGGTAACCCTAGCATTTTCTTGTTTGGCTAAGGCTATTATGCCATTGATGACTCGGTAGGAGTTGATGGCAAGCTGCATCGGGTTCAACTTATAATAATGAAGTATCTCACAGAAAAGGGTATTTAGTGGGAGCCGAAGTCCGCACTCGATAAAAGCTACCACAGGGAAGGGCATAGAATCAGTTGTAGGCATGATGGAGTCATCCTCCCCAGCCAACCTCAGATGGACGTCGGCCGGGATGTCAAACTCATGCCTAAAGTGATCTAACTTGGTCGGGGTGTCTACCCTATGCTTCCACATACCCATAACGTCGGCTTCACTTAGAGGATTTGGATTTCAGAAGGAAGGAGTTTTTGGAGGGTTTTAGGGACCTCGGCAAAAGCCTAAAGGTTAGTTGGGATGAGAATTTGTGGGAACCGTTTTAGTTCTTTTTAGAATCTATGGGTTCTACAAACAAATCCCAAATCTAGATCTATGGAAACAAAGATTGGAGGTAAGAATCTGGCAAAAACACAGAAAACAGAAACAGGTAATGCGATTCAGAGTCAAGAACAGTGAAGGATCATCAAGAAACACAAGGCAGGTATAACAGGCCAAGAACAGTGGCAACAATCAACAAATGTGTGAACGGTGTGAATTCGAGACATAAATTGGGCAGAAACAAAAGCGTAAGATAAACATACTTGAATACATGATTCGAAAATCAAATACTTGAGCAAGAACAACAAGAGCAACAGATAAATGAAGTGAAACTTCTTGAAAAGCAACAAGAAACTGAAAACAAAAGGAACAGTGGCTTACCAGAAAATGTCAGGCCGGTGTAGGGATCGTCGAAGTCAGACGACGGTTGCAAAAGTGGCAGAACGGCGAAAACTTCACCGGAGGAGAGGAATGAAAACAGTTACAGAGCTTGTCAGTTTGGAACAATGGCGTATTCAGAAGCTAGAGAGAGTTGAGAGCTTGGGGATACAAAAGTGAGAAGACGGAGAAAGAGGAATTGATTTTTGTTAAAACACAGAAACGGCGGCAAAGCGGTCATTAATGTGCCTAGAAGAACGTATGCGTCAGACGGCGCACGCGAGAATGATTCGATTTGCAGGCGCGTATCCGGTACGATCCAGTAAGAGAAAGACGCGTGGTTGAAACGGTTGAGTTGTTATGCACGACAGCTCATACGCATGAAAGAGCACTTGGAAATTCTTGTTCTGTAAAAGGCATGTCGGCCTGAATGACGATCTCGGCTGAGAAATTTTGAGCTGACATACTGGAAGGAAGTACTGATATAGGTTCCATCACCTCAGAATGCCGAGGTAATAGAACCTAGGGGGCAGTTGTGGGGATATATTTTCTGAGTACCAACACGTGGCCGAGGTGATGCCGACGTGTCAGCCGAGGTGCCACGTGTCCTGGTCGTAACGCCGAGGTTATCTCGGCTAGGCTGAGGTTATCTCTGAAGATATCGGAGTCCGGGATAAGTGGATAGGGGACAAGAGTCCTAGAATGAGGAAGGAACTCAACCTGGATAAGGATAAAGCTCTTAGGGAGTTTATCTTTATCTATTGAAGAGTCCAGGATAAGTGCTGAGCTAAAGTCCATTGAAGCAAGGCTTCTAGTGGGACTAAGATTGAGTTAACTATAAAAGAGAGACACCCCCATGGGTCTAAAGTACGCAATATATACTCAGAACAGTGAGTTTAGCACTATTGATTATCTTTGAGAGATATACTGACTTGATCGTCGGAGTGCCCCCAGGTGGACGAACCACCACCGGAATCTTCTCTTTCTGTTACGGGTCAGCCAGGTGCCGCCTATTCTACCGGTGCTCTCCAGCTGGATACTAAGTTGACAGTGTGGTCAGAAATCCCATCACCATCTTTCTAAATTTGAGCGATAGTTAAAATATGAAAAACTAAAGAAATTTGAATGAAGTCATAAGAGGGTGAAAAGTGTAATTTATTATTAAATTTTTTTCTTTGAATTCCCTAAAATGTGCTTAAATAGCCCTCACATGAGCATTTTCAATTCAAAATTTTAAGGTCAGTGACAAGAGGACTAAATTGAAACACGAGTAAAAAATTGATAACTTAATTATTGTAATTAAAATATTAGAGATCAAAATAAAATTCAAATGAAAAATTAAGAATAAAAGGTATAATTTATCTTTTTTGATAAAATCGGAATAGTTGACTAAAAGATGTATTTCACATTGAGCCAAACACAACCGAAGGATTGGCTTGGTAATAGTTTTATTTATTTATTTATTTTCTTTCAAGGATAAGTTATTATTTAAAAAAAATTAATGCTTTTAGTAAATATTAAAAAAGTGTAAGTATGTCTCTATAAATTAGCCCTCATGCCACATTAGTTTTATTTATTATTATTATAGAGATATTATATATATATATAATCAGTATTATTTGGGTAACTAATACCCACTACCCAATATGATGGAGTCATGGAAGTTATAACTTCCTTGATGGTGGGAAGTTATTAGGAGTTACAATGAATTATGGGTCCAAGCCTATTTATATATATGCCTGTGATTACCATCAAATACAGACATTGTTTTGGTAAATAGAATAGGCTTGAAACTCTTTTCCCATATAGTTCTATGAAAGTGTTCTGAGAGTGTATTTTGATTATACATTCAAGATTTGACCATTCAAGAGTAAGGTTCAAAGGCTTGAACATCATGACAGGAGGTATTCTTCTTTACGAATTAAAATAATTTTAATTCTCACAATTGGTATCAGAGCATCCTTTTGTTTGTTATTCAGCATTACTGTAATTTATGGAGGCCAAATCTTGTTAGATCATATTTTATTTTGTTTTCGTTTATGCTATCCATATAATATAATGGCCTGATCACTATCACACTATTGTGGTAAGAGTTCTCATTTTATCTTTAATTGGAAAAACTCTGTTTTGAACTATGGCATAAGGAATCAGAGAACCAAAATTATTTTCAATTATTATTCTCAGTTTTGAGAATTCATGAAACTTGTTTATTTTAATTCTACTGTTCGAAATTGATTCTGCAAGTGTGTAATGGTTTGGGGCATTTAGATTGGTTAATATCTATATGGGTATAAAGCATATCTTGCTGCGTAATTAAAAAAAAAAAGAGAGAGGATAGAATCACCAAATTGTTTCTAGTTTTTATTTGTCATCTCTAATAATAGATTTCCAGTGGGACCAACTTTATTAAAATCTAAATTTTATTCTTTAAAAATCTAGTTTTCTTTCCATTGATTTAGTGAATTTATATGTATAATAAATGTGGAAAGTAGCAAATGATCAACTTATATTGGGTTTTACTTGTGGAGATCAAAATGATTTATAATTGCTTCATTTATTTTTGGACTTTTGTGATTATGGTTTTACTGTTGATCAAATACTATGCATTCTGATAACTTTATATGCATTAGTCCTGTATATGTGGTTATGAGTAGATCAATATTTAGCCTTCACTTCTGAAACTTACGCTAGTTTAATTTATTGTTAAATATTATAGTAGGAATGACATGACATTTTATTGTAGTTGCATGTGAAAGTAATGAGCAAATTTAATTGAATTTCATACAGTGAATTATAATATGTTCTTTTATAATTTTTATAATTTTTGAGATTTATTGGCATGTCATCTAAAATAATGTAATATTATATTACATGCATTAAGGTAATTATTTATGCATTAAAAATTCATGTGAAATAAGAGCATGTATACACTATGTGTTGGGCTTATGGAATTTATTTTGACCCAATTTTTAAGCAAAATCTAGTATAAGGTTGAAATACATGTGTTTGGTCTTGGGATTTTTCATGTGATATTACTCTGATTGTATGTATTATACATTATGTGCATTAAAAGATTATGTATTTGTTGTGATTATAAGGATTTGCTCACATTAATAAATTATGTCATATTTAAAAAATTTATTCTATTTTAAGAGTAGCCTCAGCATCTTAAGACATAAAGATATGATCCTCAGTATTTTAATCACATAAAGTTAAAAATTAATTTGGCATTTTTACATTACAATTATGCTTTATAAATAATTTTTGGTCCCACAGGAAAGTAATTATTTATGAAATTTAATTGAAAGAAGATAATGGATTGGGTATTAAAGGGATTGAACACTCTAAACCCACAGGTATGAGTTTTCTTTTCCTTAAATATTTCAAAACCCATTAGTCTTATTATAAAGTAATAGCAAATCTAATACAGTTTAGTGACCTCTACCCACAGGAAGATTCAGATTTGTTATTGAATTTGACATTGGTTGATTCAGCCTATAGTTATTGTTTCAAAGCATTAATGATGTTCTTGGTAATTGCAGTGATTTCTACCTCTGTGCTGTCTAATGAGTCTTCTCGTATTCCATTCTTGAACGGTGATAATTTTTCGGACTAGAAGTATATAGCGATCCCGGTTTTTCCCGCCATGTTTTGTGTTCCGGACTCGGGTTCCATGGTTCTTGGTTGTTGTCTTTATCTTGTTCCTATCCTTTAATTCCTTGTATTTGAGTTGTGGGATGTGTTGGGTAAGTTTGGAACAGGTTAGTTGGGCGTTGGAGCAAATGGTTGCTGTCCAGATTTTGGTCTCTTCGCTCGAGCGAGGCTTTTGTCGCTCGAGCGAGCCTTGGGTTTTGACTTCTTCGCTCGAGCGAGAACTCCTGCGCTCGAGCGTGCGTCTGCGTCTTTGAAAAACCTGAAGGTTGGTATTCTTCGCTTGAGCGAAGCGTTTGTCGCTCAAGCGAGCAAGCTCTATGTTTTGTGTTCCTTTGCTCGAGCAAGAACTCTTACGCTCGAGCATATGTCTGTGTGTCTAGGTTGCAGACCTGAAGCTTTGCATTGTTCGCTCGAGCGAGGCTTTTTGCGCTTGAGCGAGGTCCTTTGTTGTATCTGGTCGCTCGAGCGACAAGTCTTTCGCTCGAGCGAGTTTCGCATATATCAATTCGCAGTAGAGGTGAACTTCACCATTTTTGATCATCTTCCTTCTTCAAAACCCTAGATCGACTGCCTATCTCTCTAAACTCTCTCTCTCTCTCTCTCTCTCTCTCTCTCACAAATACACTTTGTTCTAGAGTTCTCCTACCCTACTTCATTTGTATAAAAGTTTGAGCTTCATGTGGGCTATCATTTGATCCGAAAAAGTTTGGATTTGGAGCATCTTGGGTTTTTCTCTTCATCTCCTTTGAGTCTCTCCATTTGAGGTAGGGATAATCTACTCATGTCTATGAGCTTTAACATAAATTTTAGTCATTTTATATAAATG